>JASKGO010007446.1:0-22168 GCA_030556065.1 Holobus sp. GC000080 | reverse complement strand
TAATAAAAAAAATGTGTATAAAATATTTTAATCGACAAATCATTAAGAATTTTGTTTTTTTTTTTTATCTATGTACATGGTTTTTGAATATTGATTATTCTAATTTTTCCCGGAAATTTGAATAGTAATCGCCATTGCTTGTATACGTAATTGTTTTTATAATTAGCGACTTTAGCAAAATTGTCTGTTTGCTTCTGGATTTGTTATGATTTCAATTACATGTTTTAATCAATCGGAAAAGTGTTTTTAATGCAAAATATAACTAGTTTTTATTTTCAAAGCCACTTCAAGGATAGTGAAGTTTTTGATTGCGCTTTAAGCATCGTTTATTAACAAACAGAATAAAATGCGAATTAAATTTGTTTAAATTAATTTGTTTTTAAAATAGCTTCTTCAAATTTATTTCAAGTAATTTTTAATTTATTATTTTTGTTTTAGTGGTTTTTTTTTTCATTGTTTTTGTGCTTCTTTGCTAATTGTTTTCAGTTATAGCGATTATTTCTAAATGAAAATTTATATTGCCAAAAATTACGGTTGATAATTACATCTTGGTTTAATTTTTTTTTTCGTTTGTTGATCAGCAATTAAATATTTATCATTATAATGAAAATGCAAAGCCATAAAATTACCTCATTGTATTTGAATTTAAATGTCGGTTTGGAAGTTAAGAATAAGCGAAAAGTTTAATGGACGAAAAGGAGCTACTTTTGAAATAGTTAAACTTAAACTTTTTAAAAGTTCAAACAAGTTTATTAAATATAAAATAAATTAAAATCAAATAAATTTAAAGTTTTAACACAAATTAATTAAAGTCCTTTTAATATTCAATTAACGATTTGCCTGAATTTAAATTTACACTTATCACGTCACTTTCAGCTCTTCAGGGCTCTTCAGGGTTTCATCCGATGTTGATGGCTGAGGAGAAAACTTTATTTGGGTGTCATCGCGAGCTTCTCCCGCGAATTTCTTCGGAGAGATCGCACTTTTCTTTATTCCTTATTGTATTTTTTTTTACAAAAAAGTCATCTACACGCAAATTCATTCAATGCCAGTCACTCTTATCACTTTCTGCTAAATTTTATTTAAATTTACAATTTAAAATAATATTGAACCAGTCGTACACTACATTTAAATTTTCCCATTACAAACTTCAAGTCAAGTTTCAATCGTCCAATTGTAAGTGAATTAAGCCAGCCTGCACTTTAGTAGTCTTAATCAGCTACTTTGATAACCCTGATTACTAAACCTTTAACTGGAAACTTGAAACTGAAACTGACAAAACAAATAATGGTAAATCCGAGTGTCATAAAATTTCAATTCTAGCTTCTCTCTAGCCACTTCACAAAACATGTTTAAATCTATTTAAGATCCTAATTCCAACTTTAAAGCTATATATTTGAAAGATGATAACAAGTTCTCAACGGTGTTTGAGCTTGTTAGCTCCAGTGCAACTGAGACCTTTAAAACTTTTGGAACGTTTTACTTCTGAAAAATAAAAATAAATAAATTAAATGGCTGAAAACGGTAACAATGTAACCGAAGGAAGAAGAGTTGTAGTGCATACTGATGTTGGTACTGATGATGCAGTGGCTTTGCTTATGCTTCTGAATGCCGAAAAACTGCGGCAAGTGAAAATTGAAATGATTGTTTGTTCCTATGGCAATACTTCTTTGGAAAATGTTGTCGGAAACGT
This sequence comes from Holobus sp. GC000080, assembly GCA_030556065.1. NCBI lineage: Eukaryota > Metazoa > Arthropoda > Insecta > Coleoptera > Staphylinidae > Holobus > Holobus sp. GC000080. The sequence goes on along the minus strand of JASKGO010007446.1, from coordinate 20,475 downwards.
TGTTAGAGTTTTAAAAAAAGCTAAAAGAACTGATGTAAGTTAATCAATTATAATATAATTTTTTTTTATTAATTTATTCCATTTTTTTTTTTAATTTTATTATTATTTTTTACTTTTAATTAAAATTTAGATTCCGGTTTATAAAGGAGTTTCCGAACCTTTAATGCCCACGAAGCCCATCGATGAATTTTACCACGGAATGGATGGTTTTGGCGATCTGAAATATTGCGAAGGTCCGGATTTGTCTTTAATCCGTGAAGAATCGTATCTTCAGTCCGAATACGCACTGGTTAACAGTAATCCCGGAAAGATTTCCCTCATTTGTTTAGCTCCTTTGACAGATGTTGCGTTGCTTTTCAAACTTTATCCGGATTTTCGTTCGAAAATTAAAGAACTGTATGTCATGGGAGGAAACCATAAGGGTTGGGGCAACGTAACGTTATCAGCCGAATTTAATTTTTACACAGATCCGGAAGCTGCTCACATCGTAATGGTGCAAACTCAATGTCCTACTTTTTTGCTCACTTGGGAATGTTGTCTAAATGCTCATATACCAATGGTAAGGGTTTTATTTTATTTTAATTAATAAAAAAAGTAATTAAGCATAATTTTTATTAATTAAAATATTATTTTTGGTGTAGTTTAGTTGTTTTATACAAAGATATGAAAGTTTGCTTTGTTACAAGAGATAAGATTTGTTATTCCTAATTTATCATTTTAAAAATTCCAAAAACTTCTAAGAAAACAATTACATTTTCCAGTCTTGGAGATTCTCACACTTGAGCAGTTTTAAAGGTCCAGCTTGGCAACTGATCGACAAAGCCGAAGAATCAGTTTACCGCAATTGGAAAGAGGGTGAACCATGGACTCCTTGTGATGCCTTTCTCGCAGCTGTTTTTCTGCGTCCGAGGGAAATGATTCAAGTGAAAACTTTGCATCATGTGCAAGTCGAATGTGCTGGACTTTTAACAAGAGGACAAGCGGTTTTCGACCACAAAAACGAAAAACCTAAGCTTATTTGGATAATCAAAAAAATTAAAGAGGAATTATTTAAAGACATGGTAACTGAAGCTGCTGCTAGCGTTTAAATAAAGATTCAAACTAATTTTATCTTATTTTTATATTGTTTTTTAGTTTTTTTGGTTTTCCAATAAGCGCCATTTTAAATGTTTAGCGGGAAAACTTTTATAATTCAAATTGTGCATTTGAAGTTGCCTATGTTAAAATCAATGATGCAACTTCTAATCAAGTGTTGATCATATGATTTTGACGTTTCGAAAATATAATTTTGCTGCTTGGAAATTAGCAGCAAAACAGCTAATAAATTTAAATTGCAAGATTTTATAGTAATTTTAGTTAAAAACAAAAACAAGAAATGGGTGAACAAGCTATTCACCCAAATTCCAATATGAATACAAATGGAAAAGAAGACAGCAATGAAGAAAATGATGATCACATGGAAGTTTCTGAAGAAGAAGAAGAAGATCTAAATTTATCAGGTAAAATTGGACAAAGTACTGTTTTTTTCAGCATATTATTTGTATTTCCATCTTTTAGAAATATCTGATTTAAATCGGGTAATAGATGAAGTCAATTCAGCCCTTGATACAATGGAACAGAAAAATAATTCCATTCATGATGAACTGCTAAAACTATTAAAGTCAAGTAAGGAAGTAAGGCAGCAAATGAGTGAACAGAACACTCAAGAAAATTCCACTAGTGATAACTAACTGAAAATGTATTAAATTCTAGCAATTTATTAGGTATTCCAATTTTTAAATTAGTATATCTGTTATTATTACTTTTAACGTATGAAGGATAAAGTGCAAGCATTTATTGTTAAAGTATATTATTACTATTATTAGAATTCGTTTCTGATGAATACAAATTAAAGAGCAAAATTCAAATGTCGCGCCATTTATTACAAATCAAGGACAAGTGTTACGTCTGCCGTCTGTCTGTGTGGGTGAAGTGTGGTGTGTGGCCTATATTTGCATTCAGTGGCATATGAAGACCTCCATGAAAATTACTGAAAATTTTTAGTTTTCATGAAAAATTAATCGAAGCAATGCGACAAACAGCTTTATAGAAATACACGACATGCAATCCAAGAAACTGTACTGAGAAACAATCCGTAAATCGCTCAAAAAAACAAGCGCAACGTAATTCTAACCTCAATCTTTGTAAGTTCCAAAGGGAAACTCTTGGAAAATGGAAAAATGCACACCAATTTCAAAAGACAATGCTTAATGTAAAGCGCCAGAGGTGCAAACACAGCAATCATGATGTACAAAGAGATGGCGAAGGAGTTTCAACACCAGTACAACAACTTCGAGTGGAGAGAGTTTGCTTGTGGTTGGAGTGCTGCTTTTATTAACATAACGCTCACCTACCCCATATACAAGATTATTTTCCGACAGGTAAGTGGTACTTTCACATTTTCTAGATTTAACGTGAAATTTTGCAGATGCTTGATGGCATATCAGCTGTAACAGCATTCCAGCAACTGCACAATGAAGGAATTTACTTTCTGTACAGAGGTGTGGCTCCTCCATTGGCACAGAAGACCCTCTCCCTGTCTGTGATGTTTGGAGTATATGAAAACGTGAGGAAACCCTTGGTGGCTGCCAGTGTGAATCCCTATGTGGCCAAAGCGATAGGCGGACTAGTCTCAGGTACAGCTGAAGTGATATTCATGCCATTTGAGAGGATCCAAACACTGCTGGCCACTTCTGAATATCACATGAAATTCCGTAATACGTATCACGCCTTCAGAGTGGTTGGATCTCAGTATGGATTCACGGAATACTACAGGGGAATCGTTCCTATTTTATTGCGCAACGGACCATCGAATGTACTGTTCTTCGTGGCGAGGGATGAGGTCAATGAAAGACTGCCGAAGGATGATACGTGGATCATGCACAATATACACGAGTTTATTTGCGGTGCAGTTATTGGGGCCACGATATCCAGTTTATTTTATCCGCTGAACGTGCTGAAAGTCACAATGCAGTCGCAACTGGGCGGCAAAACTCCCAACATTTTCGTCTGCATGCGGAAAATTTATCGGGAACGGGGCAGTAAAATTCGGTACGTGTACCATGGAGTGGAAGCGAACCTAATACGTGCTTTCATCGGTTGGGGCGTCATGAATGCTGCCTATGAAAATATGCGCAAGTTTTTCTTCGAGTCTTGAAGTACAGTGTTGAAATTTGTGGGAAGTTTTTTGATTCTTTTTTTTTTTACAATGTGCTACAACAATAACGTGGATTTTTTTATTTTTTATTTACCACGAAGCCCTGGATGTAGTTTGATAAGTAAAAAATCAATGACTGTCTGAGATATGATAGTTTAAAATGTTTTTGTTATTAAATGTATAGGTGAATTTATTGTGAGTGTCTCTTGTGATTTTAAATGTGAAATTTTACGTGTCATATTTGTTATAAATGAGCCTATTCATAGGTGTATAGCTTTACGTACTAATTTTTTTGTTTCAGTTGGAAAATTTTTAACAAACGTTTTTTTGACTCCCAATGAAAATTGCAATTTATTGTTACCATTATTGAAATTAAACTTTTATTTTAGTCTCAGTTAAGTCTTTTATCGACTGTTTACAATATTATGCAAAAATATTTATTTAATTTTATAAAATTTGCAAACGTTTTTGCTAATAAAATTTTCAAAAAACTGATTTTTAAATTTCCAGCAGGATTTAACCTCAATCTCAATGTTTAAATGTCATAACATCAACTTAAAAAACGTGAAAACTCTGATAAAATTAACGAATCGCCTTTATCGTAATAACTGTACACGTATTATATAAAATAAGCTATTAATCATCATTTATTTACAGAATCCATTGCTGGAATAATGCAGCCAGAGCACAAAATCACCGAAATTACCTCAAACAAAATGTTTGGAGGCTTCCAAAAAGTTTTCTCACATGAATCCAAAGCAGTTGGCTGCACCATGAAATTCGGAGTTTATTTGCCTCCGCAGACCGAAGATGGGAAACCATTGCCAGTCCTTTACTGGCTTTCTGGTCTCACTTGTACCCATGCAAATTTCATAGAAAAATCTGGTGCCCAAAGGTGCCTTAATTTTTATTTTTTTATTTTTAAATTGCAAATTTAATACTTCAAAATTACATAAAAATGATTCATATTAATGATTTAGAAAAATGTATTTTCCAGGTTTGCAGCAAAATTTGGTATAATTTTGGTAAACCCAGACACCTCTCCCAGAGGTCTGAACATCCCTGGAGACTCAGATAGTTGGGATTTTGGTTCGGGAGCCAGTTTCTACTTGAATGCAACTCAAGAGCCTTGGAAGAAGAACTACAGGATGTTCGATTATGTAACTGTTGAATTGCTCCAGTTGGTTACAGCCAATTTCAATGTGAATGGCAAGCAGTCAATTATGGGCCACAGTATGGGAGGACATGGCGCCTTTATTTGTGCCTTAAAAAATCCCGGTTTGTACCAATCAGTGTCCGCATTTGCTCCCATTTGCAATCCTATTGAATGTCCTTGGGGGCAAAAAGCTTTTTATGGATATTTGGGTCCTATGGAAACTGGTGCTTGGAATGAATGGGATGCCACTGAATTGGTGAAAAAGTATAATGGACCCCAATTGGCTCTGCAAATTGAACAGGTATAAACATCATATTAAATAAAACTGTTACTATGAAATCTATGAAACATTATTTAAAATAAAAAAATTATATTACAGGGGGAAGAAGATCAGTTCTACAAAGACAAACAGCTGAATCCCAAGAACTTGATGGAGGCTCTTAACAATAAGATTTCAATAACCCTCGTTAAACATAACGGATATGATCACAGTTATTTTTTTATCGCTTCATTCATCGAAGAACATTTTGCTTTTCATAACATATATTTGAAGTAAAGATGTGAAGATTTCTAATTTTTATATAAACACGTAAGTAAACTGTTTTATTGATGTTCTATTAATATGTACAATCAGATAGGTGCGCAAAATTTGTTTATTTGACGAAACCGCGGATGTTGTGCCATTGCTGCAAAATTGGGTCGCGTTTCTGCCACAGTTTTTCGTTGCCCCATAAAGCCCAAGCTCTGAAAATACAAGAAATTAATTATTTTTTTATGTTTAATTTTAAAAATAATAATTTTCTAATTAATTAACTTAATTAAAAAGAGCCCACTTCCTGCAATTGCAATTAATTTTTTTTTTTTCATATATTTCAATTGTAAAGCAAGAAAATAATTTTCTAATTATTTAAAAGAAAATTAAAAAAAAAAAAACAGAAAAACTTACATTCCGGTGGCTGCACCTCCTAAATGAGCAGCATGATCAAACAATTTCCATCGCATTATTACACCAGCCAAATCCAAACCCATAATAAATTTAATTGCCTGAAAATCCACGATTTCGTAAATCATAAATAATCAATAAAATCATTATTAGAAAAATAAGCAATAGCAAAAATTGAAGATATTTACCGATCCAGCGGAAAATGTAAAGTAAGGTACTAAAATAATGCCCAATTTTGTATCCGGATACTGAGTGCAAACAAATCCAAGTATTGCCATTATGGCTCCAGACTAAAATTTCAATTTTACTTTTTTAATCAACTTACAAAACGTACATTACTCACGGCCCCCAGTGATAAACCTGGTTGTTTCGTCATTGTTTTATAAACATAACTTGTGAAACTTGAAATGACTCCTGCACTTAAATAGAGACCAACGAATTGTTCTTTTCCCAAGGCGTTAACAGCACCTATTTTAAAGAGAGAAAAAAATTATTTTTAAGTAAATTAAATTGAGAATTCATTTACCTGTGCTGAAACTGTGCAGCACATACATATTGGCCATCAAATGAAAAAGAGAGTAGTGGCTGAATGTGGAAAGTAACATTGGCAGACAAACATTAGAACTGCCTGGATTCGAACAGAAATACTTGAGCATTACTGGCTGCAATCTGGGAACTCTCCAAGCAGCAAAAACCATCAGATTTAGGAAACAAATGGGATAGAAGACTCTTTCCCCTTGTGACAAAGAGTGCCACCACTTGTTGAATTCCTTCCTGAGCTTTGTCTGCTTAATTTGTTAAAATTAGAATTAAATAAACAGACAATTTTTTGTATTTAGAGTTACTTACATGTTTTGGTACATTTAAACCAGGCCTTAAAACCCTAAGTGCTTTGCTTCTCATACTTTCATAATGCCATATAACTGCTCCTCCATAGCAGGTAACTGAAAACTGCAAATCATGGCTCAATTAGCTAGTTTTTTTAAATTAATTAAATTAACATTTTACTCCAATGGTGAATCCTAAGGGTTTCCATAATGAACCGAATGTTATTTTGGAGGCATTCACTGGAGTCTGACCGAAGGGTGTTATCGGATCGAACTCGGTTTTCGTCTCTTGCCATCTAGCTCTTTTGAAAGCTCTGCTTTTGGGCACATTGTTGAAATTCTTCGGGGGTTCTAATAAAACATAACCTCTCAAGTGACTAAAAAATATTTTTAGAGTTTATTAAGACGTTTTAATGGTATAATTACCGCATATCATGAAGCCACGAAATGCGACTTAAAGCCATGTTGAAGAAATGTTCTTTGGGATTGGAAATTTGGCATTTATTGCGAAATTTTATATTAACTTTTAGCACTGACGTTTATGGTGCGCATTTCTAAATTGAATTTACAAACTGTACTCAGAAATATTTAAAGGATGCTTTAACGTCTTTGATTGAATATAATAATGTTTTTTGAATTTATTATTATTTTAATAACAATTCTAGCAAAATTTTCAGTTATTTACTTAGTTTTTGTTAAATTTATAATTGTTTTTATTTGTAGATAACTTTATTAACACCTTAATACCACTACATGCAGTAATTTATACAGGTAGTGCCAACAATGCGAAACATTTTTTTAAATTATTTTTAAATAATAAACTTTTTAGTATGATATTTCAGAAGTATTTTATTGAGTTTTATAAAAGAGCTATAATTATTTATTTGTGTGCACTTTAATTAATAGGTTTCATCTGAGATTTTATTTATAATTAAGTATTTATTTCGTGTTATTCCTTTACAGTTGGAGAAATGATGAATTTCCCCAAACGCTTTTGTTTTGTCAGTATTTTGACAGAGTGACAGTTCTTCGTTCTTCGTGCATTTCGGAGTGTTGTGTTGCGCAAAAAGAAGATTCCCGCGCTCTTTGTGGCTACCAGTATTGAAACTGCTCTCTTACCGCTCCAAAAACTTGGCGTACTCGCTGGCTAAATGCACCTTATCGCATACATTCTGTCGAGATGGCCCACATTAATCTCGAAAAAGAAACGTTCTCCAGGCGCCTGAAGAGGTTATATCAAGCGTGGCTGAAACCGGAGGCCGAAAATGGGTTCAGCAAAATGGATTGCTTGGCCACGGCCGTCGGAGTGAACGAGGAGACCGTCTATACAAAGTCCGGGGCATTGCAGACATGGCTCTTCGGCTACGAGCTAACAGACACCATCATGGTGTTTGCGGAAAACACGGTGGCTATATTGGCCAGCAAGAAGAAGATCGACTTTTTGCGGCCGGCAGAATCCAAGGACGATTCCGGGATCACTGTTAAACTGCTGGTGCGAGACCGAACCGATAAAGACGAGAGCAACATTAAACAACTGATCAGTATAATAAAAGGTAGCAAAAATGGCAAAACAATCGGCGTGTTCAGCAAAGAGCACTACTCTGGTGACTTTGTTGAGGCCTGGCAGAAGGCAATCAAGAAGGAAAGCTTGGAATCCGTTGATGTGAGCTCCGCTATTGGATATGTGATTGCCCCCAAAGAAGAGCCGGAAGTGATCATCATTAAGAAAGCGTGTATGGTCACAATGGACGTTTTTACCAAGTATTTAAAGGACCAGATCATGGAGATCATTGATGCTGATAAGAAAGTGAAGCACAGCAAACTTTGCGAAGGAGTCGAGTCGGCAATTAGCGACAAGAAGTACGTGTCCGGTGTGGATATCACGCAGGTGGACATGTGCTATCCGGCCATCATTCAATCGGGCGGCAACTACAATCTCAAATTTAGCGCCGTCACCGATAAGAACAATTTACATTTTGGCGCCATCGTTTGTATCTTGGGTGTCAGATACAAGAGCTACTGTTCAAACATAGCCAGGACGCTTCTGGTGAATCCCACCGAGGCGATCCAAGCCAATTACAACTTTCTTCTCAGTTTGGAGGAAGAAATTCTCAAGAAACTCACTGCTGGTGTTAAACTTTGCGAAGTCTACGAGGCTGGCATTGCGTTTGTGAAGAAGGAGAAGCCCGCACTTTTGGAAAATCTGACCAAGAATTTTGGATTCGCCATGGGCATCGAGTTCCGCGAAGGATCGCTCGCCATCCAGCCCAAGACCACCGCTAGGGCTAAAAAGGGAATGGTTTTCAATATCACAGTCGGTCTGCAGAATTTGGAAAATAAGGAAGCGACCGATAAAGAAGGAAAAATTTACGCCCTGCTTGTAGGGGACACTGTAATTGTAAACGAAGGAAATCCCTGCACCGTTCTAACATTGTCCAAGAAGAAGCTGAACAACATTGGTATCTTCTTGAAGGACGAAGAAGAGGACGAGGACAATGATGAGGAGAAGGAGAATACGCCGAAACCTGAATTGGTGGGCCGCGGCAAGCGGACTGCTGTTATCGAATCAAAACTCAGATCCGAACACACGTCGGAGGAAAAACGCAAGGAGCATCAGAAGGAATTGGCCATTGCTCTGAACGAAAAAGCTAAAGAAAGATTGGCAAAACAAGGGGGCGCCAAGGATGTGGAAAAGGTGCGCAAGAACACCGTTTCCTACAAAAATACCAATCAAATGCCGCGCGTTTCCGAGGTGAAAGAACTGAAGCTGTACGTGGACCAAAAATACGAGACCGTCATCTTACCTGTGTATGGTATACCGGTGCCCTTCCACATCAGCACCATAAAGAACATTTCGCAAAGCGTCGAAGGGGATTACACTTACTTGCGTATCAACTTCTTCCATCCCGGCAGCACGATGGGCAAGAACGAGGGTGGCACTTACCAGCAGCCGGATGCCACGTTCCTCAAAGAGGTCACTTACCGCAGTACCAATACGAAGGAGCCGGGCGAAATTTTGCCGCCCTCTTCGAATTTAAATACGGCTTTCCGACTTATCAAAGAAGTGCAGCGGAAGTTCAAGACGCGCGAAGCTGAGGAACGGGAAAAGGAGGATTTGGTTAAGCAGGACACGTTGGTGTTGTCGCAAAACAAGGGCAATCCCAAGTTGAAAGATCTCTACATTAGACCCAATATTGCTTCGAAGAGGATGACCGGAAGTTTGGAAGCGCATAGCAATGGCTTCCGGTATACTTCAGTCCGGGGAGATAAGGTTTGTAGTATTTTCTCTTCTAATTTTTTTGTTTTTTATTATTTTTTTGTTTGTTTTGTTTTAAGAATAATTAGTAATTTTATTTTTAATTCTTTTCTTTCGCAGGTGGACATTTTGTACAATAATATAAAGAATGCGTTTTTCCAACCGTGCGACGGCGAAATGATCATCCTGTTGCATTTCCACCTGAAGCACGCCATCATGTTTGGCAAGAAGAAGCATGTGGATGTGCAGTTCTACACGGAAGTCGGCGAAATCACCACCGATTTGGGAAAGCATCAGCACATGCACGATCGCGACGATTTAGCCGCTGAACAATCGGAAAGAGAGTTGCGGCACAAGTTGAAGACGGCTTTCAAGAGTTTTTGTGAGAAAGTATGCCGTCCTGCTGCATTGTTTCAAACACAATTTTTATTAATGTTTGGTTTTTTGGTACATTTGTAGGTTGAAGGTATGACCAAACAGGAAATTGAATTCGATACTCCGTTTAGAGAGTTGGGATTCCCCGGAGCGCCCTTCAGATCGACAGTGTCTTTGCAACCGACGTCCGGTTGTCTGGTCAATTTGACCGAGTGGCCTCCGTTCGTAATCACGCTGGAAGATGTGGAATTGGTGCACTTTGAACGCGTTCAGTTCCATCTGAAGAATTTCGATATGGTCTTCGTTTTCAAAGATTACAGCCGCAAAACGGCCATGGTGAACGCCATTCCTATGAATTTGCTGGATCATGTTAAGGAATGGCTGAACTCTTGTGATATTCGGTTAGTTGTTTTTTTTTTTTTTCATCTTTTTCTTTTTGTAATTTAATTTAATTTTGTTGTTGTTTCTAATTGTCAGTTTTGTAATGCCTAATATGTAATATTTTTTTGTAGCTATTCTGAAGGTATTCAATCGTTGAATTGGGCCAAGATCATGAAGACCATCACGGACGATCCGGAGGGCTTCTTCGAAAATGGAGGCTGGACCTTCCTGGATCCGGAATCCGACGAAGAGTCCGTCAATGATGAGGACAGCGAAGACGAGGACGAAGTTTACGAACCGTCTGGCGCGGAAACGGTGAGCGAGGAGAGCGAGGAAGATTCCGAATATTCCGAAGGAGACACCGAAGACTCCGAGAGTGGTAGCGAAAGCTTAGGTAAATAAAGGCTGATTTTATTAAAATTAAAATACAATTAATAATTATTAATTTATTAAATTAATTTTTCAAATTTATATAATCCCAACGACTTTTTTTTAGGATCGGATGAGGAATCTGGTAAAGATTGGTCCGACTTGGAACGCGAAGCTGCTGAGGAGGATCGCGAGCGCAGCGACTACCGCGGCGATTTCGATCCGAAACGCGCCAAGGAAAAGTTTAGTTCGCGCGACAAACATGGCAAACACTCGTCGTCGAAGCACGGCAAGCATAATAGCTCGCGCGACAAGCACAATAGTAGTCGCGACAGCAACAGCAGCAGTAAAAGAGACCGTCACGGCAAACACGGCGGTAGCAGTTCTAAGCATTCCTCGTCCTCCAAGTCGCATTCGTCGCCTTCGAAGAAAGGCTCCCCATCGAAAGATAAGCACCGCGACAGAAAACGCGGTCGCGACAGTAGTAGTAGCGACAAACACAAGTCGAAGAGGACGAGGAAATAAAGGACTGTCTCGGCTATTGATGTTTGGTATCATTATTTCAGTTTAAGCTGTTTCACACGAATAACTTAATCACATCCGTTTCGTTTCTTTTTTTTTTACTTTATGATTAGTTATGGTTAATAAACTAACATAAGTTCTATGTTATAAGTGTATCAACTACTCGTTTCCGTTATTTAGCACGTAATTTAACTTTAAGGTATGTTTCTTTAATAGTATAATGTTTCTATATAAAAAAGCAAATCTTCAAAGTTTGATTGTGTTTTTAATTATTTATTTTGTAAGTTTGAGAAATTTTTTGAATAATTTCAGGTTTGATTTTGATTGGGAATTGACTTTTTTGTTTGATATATTTTTATAACGCTAATTAAACAATTTAAAGTTATTTTTAATGATTTTTTATTATTTTTTTTCAAATTTTTGCTTTTATTTGCATTTATTGTGAGGTTATGATTTGTCCCAGTGACACAATTTGTTGTTGATGTGTCAAGCAAAAAAAAATAGCAATTATTTGTTGTAAACCCTTAAAATAATGAAAACTCCTTAAAAAATACGGTTCTTTAATTACTAATTTTAATTATCTGTTAAGCAACCATCAGATTTTCCAAAAACAGGAGCCCAAACATGAATACAAGCACCTGTTCCATTGATGGTTCATCAAAAAAGGTTTCCCTTGAAGAACTCTCCAAAGAGGAACTCATTAAGAAATGCAGAAACTACTTAACAATAGCACAGAAAGCCAAACAAGCCCGGGATGCCCTCACTGAAGAAAACAGCAGGCTTAAAGCCTCAGATGAGATCATTGAGACACTCACCCAGCAGAAAGTTGACTTGATGACCAAATTAGAAGAACAGAAATTGCAAATTAGGGGTTTCAAGGAACAAGTACAAGTTCTGGAAACTAAGCTGGTGGCTGTTGAAGAAAGAAGTAATATGTTGGACACAGAAAACCAGAGTTTTGGTAGACAGGTGATTCGGCTCACTGAAGAAAATGAGCAGTTGCTTGTACATTTGGATGGACTGGAAAAGCAAATTGCTGAAATGAACAGGATAGGTTTGGAGCAACAGCAACAGTTGCTGGTGTTGGAGGAAAACAGCAATAAACTTGTGAATATTGAGGATAAGGGAAAAGAGGTAACTGAATTGCAAAATATGTTAGCTAGAAGCTTAGAGGAAATTAAGAAATTGAAGCAGGAAAATGAGGAGAAACAGTGTTTTATTAATGAGAAACAATGCGAAATTATAGTATTAAATGAGCAGATGCAGGATTATTTGTCAAAGGCTTCAGAACTTGAGAGCTATAAGCAGGAATTGGTCAATAAAGATATTGAAATTGCTAGACAGGTTTCTAAGGCTGATGATTTAAATACTGAGCTTCATAAAAATAAAGCTTTGGCTGAGAAATTAAAGAATGATATTAAGAATTTGTCCCATAAATTGAACGAAAATCAAATTGTCTGCAGTGGTTTAAATGCTGATATGGAAAATGCCAACGAAAAACTTAAAGAAAAGGTCAAGTTATATCACAGTAGAATAGTTAAAATATCAGGGGATGTGAAAAAATTAAGAGAAAGTAAAGATTATTGTTTGGAAGCTTTTAAAATGTACAATAATCAAGTAAATTTATGGAAAATTGAACTGACTAATATTTGCCAAAAATTAAAAGAAGAAAGTTTGATTGCCAATGAGGACAGGAAAAATTTGAATGATGAAATTACAACACTAAAAGCGAAATTACAAGAGTTACAGAATGATAAAAGTTCTGATGATAAAATTCAACAAATTAAGGATCTTCAGGATGAATGCAACAAACTAAAATCTCTTCAAAGGCAAAATGAATCACTTAATTTTCAAGTGGAAACATTTGAAAGCCTGAAAAATGAAAATGGATCGTTACAGAAACAACTGTTGGAAAAACAAGAAGAAATTTCAAAATTCAAAGAAAATCTGGAATCACTGGAAAGCCAAAATATTGATTATCAAACTGAAATCAGCCAAATAATCATTTTAAAGGAAGAAATCCTAAAATTACAAACCAAACTTCAAGAGGAAACCAATAAATTTGAAGAAAATAATAAATTAATGAATAATCTGAAGAAAATCAATTCTCAGCTTGAAATAGAAATTTCTGAGCTAAACGTAGGAATTGCTAAATTACAAGAGGAAAACAAAAGCTTCAAAGAAAACCAAAACTCCAGCATTAAATTTGAAGAAACAGTTAATGAATTGACCCGCCAAATTCAAGAATCCAAAAGTAAATTTGATTTGCTGCTAAAGGAAAATGAAGATTTGCGTCTCCAAAATGAATCCAATCTTCAAACAATTAACTTGCAATCCCTGCAAGTTGAAGAAAAATTCCAAGAGCCGATTGATCAATTAAATGAAGATAAAATTGAACTTTCTGAAAACCTTAAAGAAAGTAATCACAAGGAAAACGAAGTAACCAATTTACAAGAAACGCAAAAAAAATTATTGTCTCTTCAAAAAGCCAATGAAGAACTAAATTTAACCGTTAATAATTTGCAAGATATAAAATCCAGTTTGGAGCAGAAAACCTTAGAACTGAATGAAAAAATTGCGTTGTTCAAAGAAGAAAATAAAGATCTGCGCAAAAAACTTGAAGATGCTTGCACTGAGATGCAAAACCTACAAACTGCAAATGAAGAAATGAAAGTTTTAAAGGACGCACACGAAAACGAAAAAGCATGTTTGAAAAATAAGACTCTGGAACTTGAGCAAAGAGTGGATGAAGATGACAAACTGATGGCGGAGTTAAGAAAAGTTATAGCTAAATTGGAAGCAACTGTTGAAGATACGAAAATGAGCGAGTCGAAATTGGCGGAACAAAATGGAGAGATAATTCAACGTTTAAGCAAGGAAAACAAAGAACTCACCGATAAGATTGACGAACTGGAAGCATCAATTGATCCAACAGTTGATGTGAATTCTTTGAAGCAAGAATACAGCGAAATGTTGGCCGAGATGAACGAAATGAATAACGTTTTGAAGGAACGCGGTGAAACTATCAATAAGTTACAGGCGCACGTTGATGAGCTGTTGAAGAAGATCAACACTTACGAGGTTCAATTGGCTTCTAATCAGGAAACCATTAAAAGGCTTCAAGATGAAATGGATAGGGATCGCGACGATTGCGAAACTTTGTCCACTTCTACCATATCACGCAGTGAAGATCTCAGCAGATTGAAAGACTTGGAAGGATCCTGGGAGGAACGGTATTCTAAATTAAGAAACTACGCTTTGAAATTGAAAGCAAAGGCCAAGGAGTTGCAAGAATCGCTCAACAGAGAGAGGGAGGAAAAGGCGGAAAGTCAGAATAAGTTGACTGCCAGTACGAAGAATGTGCAATTGATGCAAGAGCAAATTGATAGACTTCAGGATCAACTGGAGAAGATTAAAAGCAATGGCGGTAAGGTTGATTATTTGACTGCAGAGAATTTGCAATTGCAAAAGACTCTGAATGAAAGGGATGAAATGATGGTGAAATTAAAAGAAAGAATTGAATCTTTAAATCAAGAAAAAACGGTAGTGGAAGAGTGGAAAAAACAAATCGGTTTGAAAGTACAGTCGTTGCGCAAAGAACTTGAGGCAAACGTAGTGATTAAGAAGGATTTCGAAGAGCGCATTAGGAAACTTCAGTCGGAATTTGAAGCGAAGACTGCGGAATTAAATGAAGAAAAGGAAAGACACAAAGCCACTAGAATCCAACTGCAGGAAATCAACAATGAATGCAAGAAACAGTCGGTGTTGAATTTGGAAATGCAAGACTACGAAAGAAGTATTAAAGATTTGGCCGCGAAATTGGAACGCAAAAACGAACAGATAATCAAATTGAAGAATCAGATTGATGGACAGAAAAGCACCGTTAATGCGGTTAAAGAGCAGAATCGCTTGATTGAAGAGAAGTCCAACGAACTGGAAAGGGAAATTGATAGTGCGCACACTGAAATTAAAAGTTTAAAGAAGTTAATTAACGATTTGGAAGGATTTGTTGATGAAAAAGATTCCAAAATTGAAGAAATAAATAATGCGTTGGAATACTGCCGGGGGGAAAACGAAGAATTGTCCACGCAATTGTCCAAAGTTATCAGCGAACATCAGAAGGTGCAAAGTGCATTAAAGGAGGAAAAGGATCATTTTCGTACGGAAAATGTGACGCTTCAACAGAAAATCAACGAACTTGATGAACAACTTAAGATGCATCAAGACGAATTGAAGAATATTAACAGTGAGTACCAAGGGTACAAAGTGAGAGCGCAAAGTGTTTTAAGACAAAATCAGAGTCGTGATGTTGGTCTTGAGGAACGTCTAACCGAAGAAGCTGCTAGTTTCAAAGCCCAAATTAGCATTCTTCAAAATGAAATTGATGAATTGAAGTATGTTTTTTTGTTTTTTGAAAAAGACAGGTCTATTAAATTTTTATTTTTAGATCTACAGTTAAAAACGCTGAAAGTATTAATGAAGAATTAGTCAGAGAGAAACGTGATATGGAAAAGAGTGTACTGCAACTTCAATCTGATCTGGACTCTTCCGCAAAAGAAATAGAAAAATTGAATTGGCGTCATCAGCAAGCACTTTCCGAGCACAACGAAACTGTTCGAAATCTAAAGGCATTTTTAATTTACAATTATCTGTATTCTTTATTAATATCTATAAATTTTTAGCTGCATTCGGAAACATTGTCGCAGTGCTACAGGCAACAACTGTCCGAACAGGAAGTGCGCCACAACAGAGAAATAATTGAACTGCAGAGTAAAGTGGATAAAAATCAAATCAATCAACTGCCGCCTGAAATTCCATCCCTAATTATCCCCTCGATGCTCAGAGAAGAAGGGGAAGGTTCCGAGAGCGTCGACAGTAATAACGGCAATAATATTCATCCTTTGGAAAAATTATTAGGTGCCGAACAGGACCAAGAAATGGCCAGCATGAAGAAACAGCTGAACGAAAACGAAATGCGCGTTCTGCATTTGACGGCGCTTCTTTCTGATACCGAGCAGGATCTAGCAAAACACGTGCAGATGAATAAGGTCCTTAAGGAGGAAATCAGGAGGCAACAGAGGTCGGTGGAAAGGGAACGACACGCGGAAAATTTGGAGTATTTGAAAAATGTTGTTTTTAAGGTAAAATTATCCGATATTTTTTAAGTTTAGATTTTTTTCTTTATTGACATTTTTCTGTTTGCAGTTTGTTACTTTAAACAACGGCGATGAACGGCTCCGATTAGTACCGGTGCTCAACACAATCCTAAAGTTAAGTCCCGACGAGGCGCAGACCCTTACATCGGTGGCAAAAGGTGAAAAAAGTTGGGCTAATTATCTTCCTATGTGGTCGTCTAATGGTGGCGGCAGTAGTAGTAGCAAATAATTGGTAAATTGGTATTTTACATGTAAATATTATCTCTGTATATATTTTTATATTAGGATTTATGCAATATTATTATCTTTGTTGGTAAATACATTTTTCCTCAAAAAATAGGCTCCGGAGTCTTTATAATTATTAAAATGTTTATTGTTGTAACTTGAAAATTGTAATTATAAGGATTTTTCCTAATTGAAAATCTCCAAAAGACGCATGGGATCTG
The DNA here is from genome assembly GCA_030556065.1 of Holobus sp. GC000080. Lineage (NCBI taxonomy): Eukaryota > Metazoa > Arthropoda > Insecta > Coleoptera > Staphylinidae > Holobus > Holobus sp. GC000080. The sequence continues at coordinate 3,848 of JASKGO010007446.1, read as the reverse complement.
GTTGAATTTTAAATTTGGCGCTTATTTTTGCCAATATCCGAGCGGCGGCGGGAATGCTGCCCCTGATTGGTTGCTATTTTTCACCAGTTTCCCCTATTTGCATCAAAGGGCTGTAAGTTTTTATACCATAAGCAGAGTTGTGAAAATCGATTTTAAGAGAAATTTTAGCGATTTTTCTTAGTTATTTTTGGAAGATTATTCTTAGAAAGTGCACCAGTTTTCTTAAATGCGACGTCGTTGGGGTCATCCCCACTAGCGTCGGTCGATCCCCTCACTTCCGCTGGGAACGTGCGTCGCTGCCGAGTTTCGCCGTGCTCGCCCTCTTGCAGTGCTTTTCAAGGTAAACGGATCATCATCCTGCTTTTCCGCGAGTGCTAACGAAATCTTGCCATTTTTAACGCATCCGCGCGATAAATCACATCGAAATACCACTATTGATTAGCATGTAAGTAGTAATTTTCTTCTATAGCCTTATTTTTGCTTTGCAATTGCGTTTTTTCCAATTGTCACTGAGCCGGCATTTGCGGTGTGTCACATTCGTAATTATTGATTTGACCCATCCTTTTTAAGGACCTATTCGTTTCCTTATTTGCATTCCTTGTAAAATCGCATAATTTACGCGTGGTTTGGATTTTTTTAGTTGAGCTTTCGAAAAATCAATTGCGGTGCTTCATTGACAGAAAATCAATCCGAAAATTCCGTCATGCTATTCTCATTGTTTGTAATTGTTGATATAGTTTCCACATCAACAATTGGCTGTTAAACAATCGCGACATGATTCATTGTTCTGTTTTCAGCTCCTGTTACAAATTGCGATGCTATTAGATCACATTGCGCGACATATTAAGTTTCCGACATTTTAGTCAACGCGCCTCTAAAGGAAGCAAAAGAAAATTAATTGTCCTGTGGAAATAAAAGAAAATCAGAAAGCCGGTGTATTGAATTTTCGCAAATATTAATAATCACGTGACGCTCACGCCCTTCTCCCTGCGCTCTTCACCAGACCGGGTACATTCTCTGGTTGAGCAATATCGCGAATTCGTGACCATCCTCAACCGCGAAGAGATCTCTTTTCTGTTCTTTGTTTTGCAGTTTTGCTTTTCGGTGCGCATCAAGTATATTATTCAAAATTAATCTGTTGTCTAAATTTGTTTTCCCGTTGTTGCTACGATTTCAAATGCTTTTTCAAATTTTTTACAGTAAATAAGGATCTGTCAGGAAAATGGGTAAGGAAAAAGTCCATATTAATATCGTGGTAATTGGCCATGTCGATTCGGGCAAATCCACTTCCACTGGCCATCTCATCTACAAATGCGGCGGTATCGATAAGCGTACCATTGAGAAGTTCGAGAAGGAAGCCCAGGAAATGGGCAAAGGATCTTTCAAGTACGCTTGGGTCCTGGACAAATTGAAGGCGGAACGTGAGCGCGGTATTACCATCGACATTGCCCTTTGGAAATTCGAAACTGCTAAGTATTACGTGACCATCATTGATGCCCCCGGGCACAGAGATTTCATCAAGAACATGATCACCGGTTAGTTTAGATCTTTTAAATTTATTTTTTTAGCGGAAGTAGAATTGAATTTTATTTGATTTGTAGGTACGTCTCAGGCCGATTGCGCCGTATTGATCGTTGCGGCCGGCACCGGTGAATTCGAAGCGGGCATTTCGAAGAACGGTCAGACCCGCGAACACGCTCTTCTGGCCTTCACATTGGGCGTCAAACAATTGATTGTTGGAGTGAACAAGATGGATTCGACTGAGCCGCCGTACAGCGAGACGCGCTTCGAGGAAATCAAAAAGGAGGTGTCTTCGTACATCAAGAAAATCGGCTACAACCCTGCCGCCGTCGCTTTCGTGCCCATTTCCGGATGGCACGGTGATAACATGTTGGAAGCCTCCGACAAGATGCCCTGGTTCAAGGGATGGTCCGTCGAGCGCAAGGATGGAAACGCCGATGGTAAAACTTTGATCCAAGCCCTGGACGCCATTCTGCCTCCTAGTCGTCCCACTGAGAAACCTTTGCGTTTGCCTCTTCAGGTACTTTTGCATTTCTTCTTTTGATGTTTCTATTTTTGTGTTATTTTTTCTGAATTTGAAAAATGATAACTTGATTTTTCATAGGATGTCTACAAAATTGGTGGCATCGGTACCGTACCAGTGGGTCGTGTCGAGACTGGCATCTTGAAGCCCGGCATGGTCGTAACGTTTGCCCCGGCCGGTCTGACCACCGAGGTCAAGTCCGTGGAGATGCATCACGAGGCCCTGTCCGAGGCCGTTCCCGGCGACAACGTCGGCTTCAACGTGAAGAACGTTTCCGTTAAGGAACTGCGTCGCGGATACGTTGCCGGCGATTCGAAAGCGTCGCCGCCGAGAGGTGCGGCCGATTTTACGGCCCAGGTAATCGTGCTGAACCATCCCGGCCAGATTGCCAACGGATACACGCCCGTGTTGGATTGTCACACGGCTCACATTGCGTGCAAGTTTGCCGAGATCAAGGAGAAGTGCGACCGTCGTACCGGCAAAACCACCGAGGAGAATCCGAAGTCGATCAAGACAGGCGACGCGGCCATTGTGAATTTGGTCCCGACGAAACCGATGTGCGTCGAGTCGTTCCAGGAGTTTCCCCCGTTGGGCCGTTTCGCCGTGCGCGATATGCGTCAGACGGTCGCCGTCGGCGTCATCAAGTCGGTCAACTTTAAAGACACCGCGGGTAAAGTAACGAAGGCCGCCGAGAAGGCCCAGAAGAAGAAATAACTAGACTTAGTCCAGTCTGCGGCCATAGACGTTCTGGAAGTCGTCAACAATACACATCGTCTATTATTCTCTAGGTGGCTTCAGCAGAATTACTTTCATCGCAAGGAGTTTAGAAGGAAAAAGTTAAATTGTTTGCGTTCTCTTTTTTCATTGTTTTTTCTTTAGCGCGGGTTAATTATTATTATTATTATATTATTACCAATTAATAATGTAACTTATTAAAAACATATTTATTATTTGTTCATTTGTTCGTGTTTTTAAGTAATTATTATTAATGATGAATGTATACGTTATTGGAATTTATTTGTTGCTCTCGAGCTGATAATAATCTGAAGGAGGCATTTTTATTTCTAATAGTTCTTAAGTTGTTCTGAATTATTTTTAGAAGTGAATTCTGCACATGTTATCGTACTTTTCATGATAGATCTGTAACTATTAGTTGACACCTAAATAAAGAAGCAATAAATAATAATTTAAATTTTCTTTTTAGTTAAAGTAAAAATTCATTTTTAAATCATATAGTTTATGGATTAAATAATTAATTATAATAATAAATTTATACATATATTATTATTTTTTATATATTTCATTGAGTTTTTGCTCAGTTCGCGTTCCCTACAGACAATTTTCATTGCAGATTTGAACTTTTAGTTTCTGGGGCAATTTTAATGCGTTTCTTTTCCTATTTTCGCATGAAATCTAAAGAAAAGTATCTTTTTGATTATTATCGGTAAAAAATTGTGTTATTTTCCATATATTATAATGGAATCGGTTAAAATTTCCTTAAAAAAATGCAATTATTGATTATTTCCTACAAAAGTAAATGACTAATTTTCATAAACTATAAATCGAATTGTAGAGAATTGAATTGCCTTGAAAACTGTAAATTAGTTTTTAATTATTGCTGTTATCAACTTTTTTACAGGATGTTCTACTTTTAAAATTTGTTTATTTATTATTATATAAAGCTAAAATTGAAATAGTTCTAATTATATAAATAGCAGATTAAATTGTCTTTAAAATGACACTAAAATTGTTTAATTAACTTAATTCGTTCAAGCGTAATTAATTATTTTCGGACTTTCATTTA
>JASKGO010007445.1:0-31289 GCA_030556065.1 Holobus sp. GC000080 | reverse complement strand
TGCTTTATTAGCAAATAGAACCAAAATCGAAAGCGGGCCAAAAAGGCGGTTGGTACGCGTTCTTGTTACGGAACTAAAAATAGCAGTGGGGCCAACTGTCCCCTTGCAGAGTGAAATTTGCAATTTATTCTATAAGAATTAAATTAAATTGAACAATTTTACTAGGAAACGTTTCGTTATTTACCAATGACTTCTTCAATTAGGTAAAACTACAAGTAATTAATAAATTACTTTATTAGCAAATAGAACCAAAGCGAAGGCGGGCCAAAAAGGCGGTTGGTGCGCTTGCTTGATGGCAGCGCCTCTTTGCTCTTGTTTCTTACTGCGGAACTAAAAATTGCAGGTTAGAATACTGTTCTTTTGCATTTGCAGAGTGAAAATTGCTATTTATTCCATAAGACTTACATGAAATTGAACAATTTTACTAGGAAACGTTTCTTCATTAACCAACGACTATTTCAATTTTGAAAAAACTATCCTTGATAAAAAAAATTATTGTATTATTAGCAAATTGAACCAATGCGAGAGTATTTGAAAAAGCACTTGGTGGGTATTTTTAACCACCAAGAACATTTGGATTATAAACAAATAGCTAGAATAATAATAACAAGCATAATTGAACACTGGAAATATTTGAAGCTACCTGTTTAATAACTGACCTACTGGATTCATACATTTGTAATTTGATGTTTCAACAGCCTACCTAAATGGATTTGTTGGATGAGAAAATCTATATGCGGCCACCAAGCTGTTCAACGGATATTCTAGAGTGCATTTCCAGTGAGAAAAGTGAATTAGCTGTTACAGCCAACGAGATGGCCCAAGCCAAGACCAATACCTTGAGTTAACATCCTCCTATAGGCCAATAGCACTGCGTGTTTTAATTGTAGAAAAACAGCTCCTAAATTATTAAATTAATATATATTTAAAACAATTATCAGATGATAAACAGGGTGGTAAATAAATAATGTTAATTAATCAATTATGAAAGTTGCTCATTTGTGATGGATATTGATGTATTAATTATTTGATTGTCAAAATCAGACATTCTTTATTCACCATTATATATATTCAGATAATCAAAATTCTCCGTAAAAAATGGGTAATTTCTGCAAAAATCTATGTTGTCGGGAAGGACTTCATCGTCTCTGCCAAATTGCACGACTGTGAGTAATCCATTAAAATCCTGTGTAATCATTAAATGATTTCATTTGTGTTTTCCATAAAAATGAAATAATACAGAGCGACATCTCGCTACGAGGAGTGCACATTGATAATGATAAAGCCAGATGGAGTCCAACGTGGATTAGTGGGCTGCATAATCAAACGATTCGAAGACCGCGGACTTAAATTGATAGCTCTTAAATTAACGTGGGTAAGTTGCTGTAGTTTTTTTGTTTGTTTTTGTTTCAATTAAATAATCGACAAAACTAATTAATCCAATTAAAAAAATGAGAAAAAAACAAACAATAATAATAACGAAAATTTCATTGAATTGCCTTTGAAATTAAGGCAAATGAAGAACTACTCAGGAAACACTATGAAAATCTGCATGGAAAACCCTTTTTACGCCAAGTGCTGCAGTACATGATGAGCGGTCCTGTCGTGCCGATGGTTTGGGAGGGACTGAATGCAGTGAAAGTGGGCGTTAGGATTCTGGGCGCCACCGATCCAATCAAAAGTAAACCGGGTACGGTGCGTGGCGACTATGGCCTTCAACCGGGACGTAATTTGTGTCACCGATCGGATAGCATCCAGTCAGCCGAACGCGAAATCCGCCTCTGGTTTCCAGACTGCGACGATGGTATTGTGAATTGGCATCGCACCAATGAGATCTGGTCCTACGAATAGCTGTGAAATAACTTAACTTCCGCCACTCCTCCTCCATGGTTTCCACAAATAAACGAAGCAAAGCAAGGCCTATTTTATGATGACGACGTTCGGAACTTTTGCTCGGCGGACGAATGACGGGGCAGTACGTAAAAAGTAGGCGAGCCATTATAAACTATAAATGCCCGAGGGCTTAGTAAATCCTTCAACGATTTGTGTAGATCCACGGCTGGTTGGTCAGGGGAAAAGTAGACGTTCACATTTTCCAATGTGTATTTACCGTCAGTATCCCAAGGGGGGCGTACCGCCAGCACCTCCCCCAACTGGTCGCTAAGGGTGGAGTCTTCAGAGAAGCCCTGGATGAATTCGGTCACCGCCACTTCCGGATACATAAGCACTACCGGCCACAAGAGGACGCCGCTCTCGTCAAGGTAAACGGAAAACTGTCGCAGTTCTTCGTATACTGGTTGCAGATTCTCTTTGCTAACTTCACCTGTCCCAAAAGGCAAGATATTAATCTACTATTGAATAGTCACTAAAAATGTTTTCATAAACTTACTGTTAAAATGAATGTTGCGCTTTTGAAGGGTTGCAAACAAATTTTCGTTGTTTTTCTCTGCATTTCTCCGTTGCTTTTCCCGTTTTCTAGCATCTCTTTGCCATTCAGCTTGCTTTTTCTTGAGTTTCTGCCGTAAATCTACAATTTCAGCAGAAGGGTCTTCTGGAAGCAAAACATCACAATGGGCAAGTCCTTCATCAAATTTATTAACTTGTAATGCACATTGTATGGCTCTTACACGAGCTTTCCGATAGTCAGGTTTCAATTTCAGAGCCATTTCGCAGTCTCTCAAAGCTGATCTAAAATTTTGCAGGAAAAAGTGCGCTGCTGCTCTGTTATTATACAAAGTGGCCTTAACAATTACATCCTCAGCTTTGGCTTTAATGCCTTCAGTGTATGCAATCACAGCCAGTCTGTAATTCTTGTGCTTAAAATTGAAGTTTCCGTCTTCTTTATAAGCAACAGCTAGTTCATCAGCTGTATTCTCATTGGGATCGTACTTCAGTTGCTGTAAGCCTTCATATAATGGATGCAACTCATCGTTTGCCTCCGGCAACTTTTTCATAAAAAACGGATGCTTATCAAATTCCTAAAATTAACATGTTTGGTGAATTGATTGATGATAGAGAGGTGCATAGGAGAAATACTTCGAGCCAGTTTTCAGCTGGTGTTATTTTCTCAGTGGGTTGAGCACGCCTCGGAAGGTTCTCTATGAAATCATCCAATTCTTTGTCCAACTTTGAAGCTAAAGCTAAACGCTCTTCATCAGTGTACTGCCTTCGGCTCATTTTTGGATTTTTTTTTTTAATTTTGTTTTATCGTTTAACTGTTTTGTTTTTTTTTCATCACATCACGACGTTGTTGAAATGAGGTTATGATACTGTGTCCCACTTTTTCGACTCGACTAAGTTAATTCAGTATTTCTTATTAATCTAAAAAATATATATAATATATAACTACATAATACATATATTTATTTTTATTTTTTACTTTCATTCAATTTGTTTATTTTGAGAAATGTAAAATTTGTTTCGCACACCTTTTATTTCACAATTTTACTTGACCTGTATGACCTTAGATTCATTTGTTTTCAGGGTTGCCAACTGTACAGCAATTCAGTTATTACAAAAATTCCAGTAATTCAAAATTCCTAAAAAGTTTCTAATTACTTTCTTATGCCATTTTTTAAATAAATAAATAAATAAATAATAAATCATTATTAATTAGAATAATTGCTACGCAATGAACAGGGCAAAACCTCCAATGATTCTCTAAAATTAAGTAACAAAAATTGTTTTTTTTTTATTTCATATATATATAAAAAAAAAAAAAGAATCAATTAGCTAAATTTCAAAATACAGAAATGTAATAATAATAATTATAATAATCAACAGATGGACTTATTGAGAGTTTAAATTCACTCTGATTAACTTTTCTCGCAAGTAATATTTAATTGATTTAACCGAGGAAAGAGAAAAACCATTAATGAATCTTATTAAAACAAAAAATTGTTTTAAAAAAGAAAGACGATCGACAATCGAAGAAAATGCAATACTTTTCATTAGTTTTATCGCGAATAACAAACAAATAGGAACAAAAATAAGAAGGAAAAATATAATTTTTGTTTGTTTGTTTGTTTCGAAATCAGACTTTTCTTTATAGATTAATTAATAAGTTAATATTTACTAATTAATGTTTTATGACGCCACTGTTCGTGACAAGTGTTACTTTAACGTTCCCTTTTTACGTTTCTCCTGTTATTATTATTGATTTGTTGTGCACCATGAAAACGGAGAGTAGTTACACAATGTTGTTTTGTTTTAGGAAGTCTAAGGGTTGGAGAGGGGTAGATGCACAGCATCAATTAATTATTTATTAATTGTTTGTTACTCTTTTGCTTTTCTTCCCTTTCATCTCGTTTTTTTTTTTTCTCATTCTTGTTTTCTCTTTCCGGTTTTCTTTGCCGTTTTTTTTTTTTTTTTTCAATTCTAATGTTGTTGTTCGTTTTTGTTTTGTTGTTGTTACTCTGTGTAAGGCACCTAAACACATAATATTCATTTGTTTCTTTCGTTTTTTTGTTCACAGAAACATTATCAATTATCATCATCATCATCATTTTCGGAAAAATGTTTAGTTTTTGTTATCTAACAGCACGGCCACTTTGATTTTCTTTTGTTTACTTGATCATTTCACAGATAATTTAAACAACAACAAAAAAATGTGGAATGGAATCTCCAAAATAAAGTCGTTAATGACAAATTTTGGAAATGTTTTCAACGATAATTAACGCTAGTGCTAAACGTGTTCGGGTTAATTAATGACTTAAGAAAACAGCCGAAAACTATAAATGAAACAATGAAAAACAAAAGAAATTCTGAAATTGCCAACATCATAAATAGACGGCGCTGTTTGAAAAATATAAATAGCACGTGTTATGTATGATGACCACCGCCCCCCTTTACATTACTACCACTACTTAAACCTTGATGATGATGATGATGCTGCTGCTGCTGCTGCTGCTGCTGCTGCTGCTGCTGATGATGATGGTGTGGGTGGTGGTGGTGGTGATGATGGTGGTGGTGGTGTTGTTGGTGCTAGGGAGCTTGCTGATGATGCTGCGGAGGTGGCGGAGGATGATGCGGCGGCGCCAACAGCACCGCCTGCATTCCCTGTGGCGGCGGCTGCGGCAAGTAGTGCATACCGTGCTGGGCCATCATGTGGTGTGGCGGCAACGCGCTGTACAGTATGTGCGGCAGTTGATGCGACTGAGCGGCCGCGGCACTTTGGTAGGCTGCCGCAGCCGCGGCCGCCGCCGCCTGATGATTACCATTTGGATTGTTGACTTGAGCAGCGGCCGCGGCGGCGGCGGCGGCGGCGGCAACCGATGCGGCCGTCGCGTAGGGTGACGGCGGCGGTCCGCCCGCTTGTTGCTGCTGCGGCGGCTGTCCTTGTCCCTGGTTGCCGCCGCTTTGCTGCTGCTGTTGCTGCTGCTGCTGCTGTTGGGCGGGACTGGGCGCGTTCGACGGCTGCGACTGCGGTATGTACTGAATCTGCTGGGGCGGCGGCGGCGGCGGCGTCGGATCGTACATGCGGACGGCGTGCATCGCAGCAGCAGCAGCGGCCGCGGCCGGCTGATAGGCCGCCGACGGATTGAGACCGGCCGACTGATAGACGAACTGCTGCATGGGGGCCGCCGGGGCCAAGAGGGGCTGACCGGTGGCGGCAGCCACTTGCATTTGCGAGGCTACGTCTGCACGCATTTGTCCCATTGCCACTAACGAATGAAGAAATACAATTTGCAATTTAATTACTTCGTTTTTAATTATATTGATTAATTAATTTTCAAATTCAAATGGTAATTTAAATACATACGTTTTCTCATACGATGATTACCCTGTGTCTGTTGCTGATACTGCGGCGGCTGACCGGGCGTGGCCATCATGTAAGTTTGTACAGGCATCACGAGGGACATTGGAGGCGGCGGAGGTTGACCTGCACCGGTTGGCGGCGGTGGCATCGGACCGTTCGCTGTTAAATATTGCTGCTGCTGCGGTGTTTGCGGCGTGTGCGGCCTACTTGGTGTTGGTGTACTGGGCGACCTACAACAACAAATATTAATTAACAATAATTATAACAATAATGACGGCAGCATTATTTTTTTCATTACCGTGGCGTAAACGGTTTATTCATTACGAACTCCTTTGCATTCGGATTGAGGTTGCTCTTTTTGAGCGTGCTAGTAACTTTATCCATGACCGAAACGGAAGTGACATCGGGGGGCGGCTGGTGTTGCTGCTGCTGCTGCTGCTGCGGCGGCGAAACTGACGGTTGCGTTTGCGATGATGCATTTGAAGATCCAACAGTAGCACCGGCAACGTTTCCTAAAGGCGGCGAAATCCGCTTATCTTCAGCTTGCTGCTGTTGACCACCGCCGCCGCCTCCTCCCATATTGGCAGCAGTGCCGCCCACCGACGACGACAGTTTAAAATCTTGCGAAAATTTCAACATATTCTCCTTGACCTCTTCTTGTCTCTGTTGATGTTGATGCTGATGCTGCTGTTGTTGTTGTTGTTGTTGAAGACCTACATAACTAACCGCCTCTTGCTGTTGCTGTTGCATGGCAGCCGAAGGGGCAGAACCGCCTCCACCACCACTATACATATTATTCCTAGCACCTCCTCCACCGCCACCTCTATGCCCTTGTTGTCCTTTACCGCCGCCGCCACTTTCATTGTTCTGTCCGTTCATTTGATGCTTACCGCCACCACTATTACGCGGCACGTACGATGAAGGAGGCGTGTGTCTATTGTTACCGCCGCCCACTTGCACCATAGCCTGCTGCTGCTGCTGCTGCTGATGGTGATGGTGGTGATGATGTGAACCGCCACCTGAATGATGATGGTGTTGCTGTTGTTGTTGTTGTTGTGACGAAGGATTCTGATGATGATGATGATGATGATGACCGCTACTGTTGATATGATTGCCGCCACTTCGGCCACCACCACCACCACCTCCTCCTCCTCCTCCTCCTCCTCCGCCACTACTATCCATTTGCGTTGATTGATGCTGCTGTTGTTGTTGCTGTTGATGGGAGGCAGCCGAATACGTTGCCGTCTTCGTAACACCGCTTACCGTTGTAGAAACATTAGCACCGCCTCCGACACCACCCACATTACTGTTTGCGGTAGCTGTCGCATTCGTTTGATTACTGTTGGCCTGTGGAGTGGTGGGCGTCGTGGCTGAAGCAGAAGCATTGGTTGTCGCAGTGGCAGGCGTGGTTTGCGACTGTTGCTGCTGTTGCGATTGGTGTTGCTGCATTTGGGTAGATGACGGTGGCGGCGTGCTTCGAATTAACTTGCCGCCACTCTGACCGCCCTTTCGTTTCGCAGGCGGCACATATTTATCATTAGTCGATTCTCTCTGCGTAAAAAAAAAATAAATAAAAAAAATAAAAGAAAGAATTAATTAAATTCCTCCGTTGTCCCACCTGATAATCCTGATTGGTGGAAGAAGAAGAAGACCTCGATGAGTGGCCCATCGGGCCGCTTCCACCTTGACCCTGTGGTCGTTTGACCGCTGCAAATACCTCCTCCTCGTCGCCGTTCTCCAGTTCGAGACGTGCCTTGTGTGCTGGCTGACTCTCGATCTCCGACGCGATCTCATTGGCCTTCGCCTCCGCCTCCCTGTACTCCAAGGTGTCGCACGGCTGCAACTGCACCGTGTACTGCGTCAGATTGTGATCGTAGGTGCTCTGCACGCCATACTTTTGCTCGTTCTTTCTGAACATGTCGTTGGCGTCCCAACCGTTCGAAGCGTCCGACTCGCCGAGCAGTTCCAAGCAGCTGTCCGAACCGAGGGTGCCGTTGGCGCACTCCCACGGCTCCAATTCTTTGTCCTCCAAGGCACCGCCGCCCGCCGTGCCTCCACGACCACCGCTCGACCCGTTCTTCGACGCCGCAATTGCATTGTCCGTCTGGAACGTGTCTCTGGTTGCGTAATCGACGTCGGCGTCTTTGACGGACATGTAACAGATGTCGGTCGCTTTGAAGATCAACTTCTCGACGAACGAGTCGGCGGCCAGCGTGCTCGTCGTCGACGATTCCGCATTGTCCACTTTCGCCGCCATCTCTAGGACCACTTCGAACGTTTTCGAGAAGGTGCGAAACACGCCCTCGAACACTTTGCCGGAGGCGGTGTGGACGCGCACCGTGTTCCCGATTTGGGCGGTCGCGGCGTACATAAAGTGCGGATTATTGTACGCCCCCTCGGCGTGCACCGGCTGACGAACGCGGGCATTTCTAAAACTATCGAAACAACTCTTTACTATACTGTACCACTGCCATTTCCTTAACTTTTTACCAATTAACTTTTAACAAATTAGATCAACATTTGCAATTATTAATAAAAACAAAATAAATGATTATGAATTAACATTTCATTATTTATAAAAAAAAAAAAACCAAGAAGATTAACCGAGTTAATCAAACAATTAGCACTGAAAATGTTTGGTGTCTCTGGTTTTTGTTTGGGAACTTCTGCTTTTTTAATTTTTCAAGTTTCCAGCTATTGATATGATCAATAAATCATTCAAAATCAATTAAATTACTATGTAAAATGCTACTTTGTTGTTTTAATGAAACAAAATATAAGTTATTGTTAAAAAAATAAGGGTTAAAAGCGAACCTGTTGGTATTTTGAGCTCCTCCTCGGCTTTTCCTTCTTGTTGAATTGTTATTCATTTTTAATATATAGTTTATTTTAAACAATATCAATTGTATCCTCTTGTTTCTTATTTATAATCAATTAACTAACAATGCAGTTAATATCCACTCTTCTCCTTTGTTTCCACTTTTGGCAGCAGAAAAAAAAAAACTATGCAATTCAATGCATTGGCTATCAACAATATTCCAAAAATTGTTTTATACAAAAAACAATTGCTTTTGTAGTAATCTCCAGCCCTCTTCGATATCCTAAAACAAACACATAATGACTGTTAAATGGAAATAAGTAAAGTAAAACACAATCTTATTTAACAACAAAAACAAATAATGACCATCATTACTATGACAACGGCACTAACAAACAGCAGCAGCAACTGACAGAAGACAATCGCGAGAGACAACCAAACAAGAGAGGACAAACAAAATGGCCGTCGTCGTCAGACGACTGTACCCTTTACAATACAAATTACAATTGTTTCATTCGATAAAACAAATACCACTGAGTGTTGTAAATAAATTTTAATATCTCTATATAAGCCGCTGTAGATCAATAAATGAAAATAAAAAATCAATAGGAAATTTACTCACTTGATTTCTTTCACTGCTTGGAAAGAAACAAAACACTGCTGGCTGATTCCTCTTCCAAATTGTTGTTAAAGTATTACAACAATAAACAAGCCATCACTGCTTGTTGCAACTTTGTGTTTATCCTTTTATCTATTCGGTATTTTATGTCTCCAACGAGAAATACCTTTCGCTTTTACCAAATGTTCCTCGTTAATTGCAATGAACTTCTTCATGCACACACGTTTTGTGTTTTATCCCTTCTCTATTTTGTGTTTCAAACAAATATATTACTCTTGCGTACTATATTCCTTTCGACAATTAAATTATTAATTAATGACGTGTGAGAATAATTGAAGAAAAAGAACAGCAAAAGCACACAATGTACTGATCGAATCAGTTTTTAGTTTAGTGCTTGCTGATGACTGACTGACGTGCTGACTGATTGACTAAAAATTGACAACTCTAATGTCATTGCGGCGAGCAAGCGCACTTGGAGCCGAATCGACCCGATCACTCACGAAGTGACACACTTTAATTAACTTTCATTTATAATATTAATTTTAATTGGTTTTATTTATTAGAAACACTTAAAAACTACGAAAACATAGTTAAATCATTAATTAAGTTTAAAATTTATTTATTATTTATGTAGTTATCCTAAAAATTGTGTCGGCGGAAATAAAGGAAAGCACCTTGTTGACTGCAATGTAACTCAAAAACCGAAAAGAGCCGAAGTTTTGTTGTTGCAATTTGACATTAATAATTATAATATTAAACTTTAATTTATCATTTATATTTATTTATTTACTTTATTATAAAACTTTTTAAATCAATAAATTAATAATTAAAGTAAAATAAATGAAGGAACGAAAGCACCCGAAGTAGAAAGCGGAAATCATCATAGATTTGAAAAGGCGCCAATTATGAATTTATTGATTTTCAACAGCCCACAGAATCAATACAGCCACGAAAGGACCTGTTGCTATGGGTAACCTAAGACAGGCTCCGTTGATCAGTCAGTAATTGTCACTTAAGCCGTAAAGACCGACGGTGTCATTGTCAGTGCTGTTTGTTAATTTATTAGCATCATAACATAATAATAACGAAGAAAACAAGCATGAAAATGCCTGCTGCTGCCAACGTGTCGAGAGTGGCCAATTTCCGTCAAGAGCTGGACGAATTTCGTGCCCATTGCCATCGCAACAATCTGGACTTTGAAGCAGCCGTTAGAAAATGCCTGAAGGAAGAAACAATTCAACAGAAGCGCCACCTGTACATTTTCTTACTGTTGGTGACCGTAGCAACGGTAACTATGTACTTTACATGGGACGCATGGACTACTCATTTGTGGGCGTGGATTAGAATCCTGATGGTCCAATCGCTGCCGCTCTACGATTGGCGCCCATTGAAGGATCGCCCTTGCTTGGTTTCCCGGACAACCGAAACGATTGACAAAACACCGGAATGCGACTACTGCGATCCGCAAAATTTCAACACTCTGGACCCGAATGACGTAGGTGACGACCCGACATCTGTTATACAGAGGCATTACGAGATGCACGCACCCGTCGTCGTCAAGCACAGATGTCGCTTCGATTTCGACCGGTTGCTGGGCGATCAGCAGTACTTGAACTCGGCCGCCGTTTGCGACTTTGCGTCGAACGCTGCCGGCCGCCAGACGGCAACAGTTGGCGAATTGCTAGGCACATTTGCCGACTATCCGTTCTACTTTTACCATTTTCGCCACTGTCACTTTCGGGACGTGAAACTGTTTCGGCGGTTCTTCAGGCGGCCGGACATTTTAGACGACAGCATTTCGCCGGTGCAGCATTCGTGGCTAGTGGTCAGTCGCAACTACAACGCCAGCACTTACAAGCGACTGATGACGGGCGACAGGTTAACCGCTTGGGTCCAAGTGGAAGGATCCAATGAGATCGAACTACGGCCGGACGCTGGTTGCGATTGTCTCGTTAAGAGGGTACTGCTGAAGGAAGGCGATGCACTGATTGTTTCCGATTATTGGGACATTTTCTACAAGCCTGGCTTTACTTCCACATCCAGGAATGTCGCTGTCGTCATCGAAGCTCATTAAGTTGCCTATACAGTTGCTTGGAATTCCCATTGGCCGAAAACACGCCCAGCCCTACCCGACCCCATACCACGCCCCATTGCTATCGATACCGAGCAAGCAATGTTTATTAGGTTGCTGATACCCAATGTTTCTGTTGTATAATTCAATGTAGCTAAAAGAAAACGACAGAAAAAAAAAACAACTGTCGAATAAAGGAATATTAATAAGAACAAAGAGACTGCCTATATTAATAATAATAAAATTTATTTATTTGTAATAATAAACAATATTCGTTTAGAGTAAACGTGACTGGGACTAGTAATAACTCTCGAACTATACAAAACAATCGATCAATGAAAAAAATTGCTACGATAATAGGAAAAAAATTAAAAAAAAAAAAAAAACAAAAACAATATGAATTACAAGCAGCAGAAATAATAAAAGGAAACTAGTAATATCATTCACAATAATAGTTATTTTTCATTTCTAATACCACGGCATACACTCCAGGCAGCCACAATAACAATAAAAATTCTTTGGTGGTTTTCCTTACATTATTATTTTCTTCTTCGAACGGTGCCATCCATTTATTCGATAGCGAGAAAATAACCAGAAATGACAGCAGTCATTTAAAAAAAAAATTAACAATTATATATATTAAAGTTCCCACACAACAAAATGGTCCTTTTCTTCTTATTCGTTAAAAAGAAAAAAAAAGTTGAAAAAAGTTAATAGCTTAACAGTAATAACTAATGGAAACGAAGAGAAGTAATAAATACGAGCTCAGCAGGCACAATAGTTTTGTGTGGAAATTATTGCAAAGAGCATTGTTTACGCAGATCGCTTTCGCTGTCGTCGAGAAGCGGTTCGTCGTGGGCGTTATTGCTGTTCGAGGCGGAGGAGGCGTTTCCCAATGCGCTGGCCACACCTCCCACCACCGTCGCTGCTGAGGACATTATGGCGGGATGTGATACGTCGGGAAAGTAGGGGGCGTAGTCTAGACCGGCACGCTCGTAAAACAATATGTAGGCAGAACTGGTGTCGATTTTGGGCGTGGCGCTTACCGGTGACGGCCCCTTTTCGTTATCCTGTGCATTTTTGGCATTCTCCGGTAAGTCCGTCGACTTACCGTTGCCATTGTTATTGTTATTGGTGTTACACACTTCGCGACAACTGCTGTCATTGTAGCAGTACCAATGGCCGTTAGGATTGCACGCGTAGCTTATGTAATGGCCCCCATTTAACATTCCCGAATGGCTCTGCACAATTATTTCACATTTTTTTTTTGATTTCCGGTTAACTGCACCATCGATTATATAAAAAAAAATAATAATAATGATATGACTTACCACAACAGCATACAGATGGTATTTGAGATCGAACGGATCCTGCCCGGAAAGGAGCTTATGCTGATGGAAATCCTGGAGATCTTCATCGATGATGGGCGTTTTTATAAGACTGGTGCTCTCCAAACGTTGACGCCTCTTCGAAGCAACCATCAACTTGTTCTCCTCCTTTAGATCCACCAGGACATCCTTATCCTCGCCACACCCACCGCCCTCTCCCTCAACCCCTATTGTATCCTCCCCAACCATATTAACCCCCCCACCACCACCACCACCACACGTCACCTCCTGTTGCGCTTTTCTCTTGTCCAATTGCAGCTGCTTGTGTCGCAAGATGGTTTCCTGAGGGACGGACGCCAAGTAAGCGGTGGGATCAAAATCTGCAAAGGGAAAATTGACGCTCTTCTGCGTCTTGACCCATTTCTCGTTGCAGTAGTCGAACCGTTTCAAATGCACGATCAGAATGGGCGGCAATCGCCATATTTGCAATTTCTTCGTGGCCGGCTGCTTGTCTTTGCAATTGGAACAATGGTATTTGGCTTCGAGGCGCTCCTCGCTGGTGAAGGCTTTTAAACAGTGGTCGAGATCGATGGGTTCGGTGTGAAGGCGACGACACACTTGAACCGACTCATCCTCCAACCACATCTTTTCGCGACAGCTCTGATAGCGCAAATGTAGAGCTGTGGGGTCCCAATCGATGGCGATCCACATATCGCGAACCACGTCGTGGCCTCCGCACAGATCGAACAATAGGTCGTCCGAGCTGCACGGTATTTGACAGCCGCGACAGAATTGCGTCCAATTGCATAGGGCGCAAATTTGGCCACCGTGCAGGACCGCTTTCAGCGTGAACGGAAATTCGTAGCCTAAAGAGTCATCGCTAGAGCATTGAAGAAAAAACAAAATGTACACTTGGTAGTCTAGTAATGCGCTACTGAAAGGTGTCAAAATGATTGGTAGCTAACAGGAAATGAGGTTACGATGGGTTAGTTTCCTTTTTGGGTCGCTCTTTTTGAGAACAAACAAGAAAGAAAAATGGAATGGAATAAACTAATGATGGAACTTACCAATCTGTTGCATGATTTGTTTGATCGCTTTGCGGCATAGGACTGAGCAAACGAGTCACTTGCTGCCAAACCGCTTCGTACAAACTCTGACAGCTGTTTGAGGCGGAACAACCGAGCAAAAGCGGCATTCCGAATAAACTGGGTTTCGATTTATGTTGCGACAGAAAATAAGTCTCCTGTCGCACACATTTTCGATGCACAGCCACCAAATACGTTGGATTATTAACGATTGGAACGTCTGAAACGAAAACAAAATGTTGGCACTGTATACTACGTACATGCAAAATCAATATTATTGCAGACACTATTTGTTTGCATAAACTTTTGTTTGTTTAAATTGTTTTATAAACGATTGTTAGTTAACAAATAGGAAAAAGACCTGAGATTACCTGAATAGGGATCGGAATGCAAAGTGAGACTTTTCTTTGTGGAAAGACCGTTGCTGAATCGACGAGCGGTCGCAGTCAAATCGATGCTGTTGGTTCTGGCATTCTGCAAGTTTCCATTAACAACCAGACGGTCACAACGAATGCAATCACATAAAAATAATTCATGAAAAAGACGCACACATACGAGACATAGAGATATCAATAATCAAATAAAAGACAAACAAAACAAAACAAAACAAAACCAACAAAAAACTACTTGTGCGCATTTATGCAATATACCCAACACGTTGAACTCGTTTAAAGTTTACATGCGATAGGCATGGCAAAATTGTTCGCAACTTAATCCAACACACGATTAAAAGGAAACAAAATAAGTGTAAACAAATATGACACAAGTTAAACGATGAAAACAGAAAAAGCGCTGGCGAAACATGAGCGACGCGGAAAATCAGAAAAATAAATAAAAAAAAAAGAACGACGAAAAAAAAAATACGGTGCGTACCTTAAAGCACAGAATGTTGGGCATGCATAATGCCGATCTGCTTCTTACCTCTGGACTTCTGGCCAACGGACTCTGACAGTGCGACGAAGCAGACACGAAATCTTCTATCGAATCAATAATTCCATTAGTCGAGTTTAAATAAAAAATGTATATAAACAATGACATCTGTCGTAGAAATAAAAAACAACAAACCTGTGTCAGGTTCGGAGGTGGAGTAAGAAATGGTCGTGACCAGACTGCTGTTGTTGATAGCTGAGGAGGCGGCGTCTTCATCGTCGGTAGTGGTGGTAGACACTCCCCTTGTCCTCAGTAGGTCGTTGCTGCAATCCCCACCAGTTGAAACGGCATTATTAAAGACCGAGTAGCGATGAGTGGAAGGAGGTGGAGGCAGTTCGTAAGCATACAGATCGGTCGCTATGGCAGCATTGACGCGAGCGTCATTTTTCATCACTTGACGGATCTGCGAGTAGGCTACTTCGGCAATGAGAAGTTGCTCGGCCGGTACGCCGCTCAGTACTTCCAGGGCCGACTTTAATTCGGCATACTTTGCCTCGGAATTAAGACGAACGCCATATTTGAGAGGCACTTGGCCATCAAGACGTACCACCAACACTTCGCAAAGAGTAAAACTCTCCATCGGCAATGGCAAACTAAGAAGGTTGAACGCGTCGAAACGGACCGATTCGTGACCACACGTTTGACAAGTCACCTAATGTACCACATTTTAAATTAAAATCAATCAAAATATAAAAATAAATAACATGGTGAACATGGTGGACACAATGACTAACCTTACTCTTGAGTTGTCCGTAGAATAAATCGGTAATAATGGAGTGATCTCGAGCCAAATGCTGTCGCCACGCCTCATCGGCCACAACGGTGTCGGGCCGCCCGTCGCTGTCTCTCAATTCAGTATACTGTTTCCTAGGCACGCGATTCAGGTCCTCGTGCAGAGCATCCAGCAGCCACGCGAGTAATTCCTGCGAGTCGTGCTGTCCCCCACCGCCCAAATGCGGTGCATGTTTACTGACACACCAGCGAATCTTAAGGGGCGCCACCGACCGCGTCGAGCCTGCCCACAATTCGCGACACAACTCAGCGTACCGCCTGGCGACCTGCCCTTTAGTGCCCAGCGGATTCGCGCTATTCAATTCGCACAATTGCGCGTCCCTCTGAAAGTATTGCGTCAGAGGACGCGTATTGCTGACCGCTTGCAATGCGGCATTCATGAAACACGTATTGCCCAGATTGTGCAAACCGGTCGCACCGGGCGGCAACGAAATTGTGGGCCGTCTCTTATCGTTGGACCCACCCATTGCCATTGTGGTACCGCAAGCCAACGCCCCCAATTCCTCCGGCCACGTCAGATCCTTGTTGCGCACCTCGAGCAACACGCGGTCGTTGTCGACGATACAGAGTTCCATGAGGACCGCCCCGTCCTCCTCCAATAGCACAGGCTGCGAGTTGTCCTTGACCAGCCACAAACGGACGTCCTCCAATTTGAGAGCCAATCGCAGCGCCAGGAATTCCGTTACTTGTCGCACATTGGCCAGACGACTGAAGGCGGCCGTGTGGGCCACGTAACAACGCGACATCAGCTGCTGCTGTTGCGAAGAAGTCATACCGGCGGCGGAAGAAAGGGCAGCCGCACCGTATACCGTTGACGCCCACGTCGAGGCGGTTTTTTGCGCGTTCTGCTGCTGTTGCTGCGTGTGCCGCAGGATTTTCAAGTTTAACGGATACAGTTCAAGTTCCACGTCCTGACTATCCGGTGGTTTGATTACTTGGCGTGGCAATGGTAGCGGACCACCGTACCACAAAGCTAATGCTTTCCACAACGAGTCCGGTATAAGTTCGAAATCGCGTCGATGGACTAACGGTGTATCCCGTCTTAAACGACTACCTACATTTGGTTTTTGGTTTTTGTTTTATGTTTTGTTATTTGCGAAAAACAAATATAAAAATAAAGAGAAATAGAAATAGAAGTGCTTACCTTCTCCAGTGAGCGTTGTAATTTTGGAAACATCCGGCAGTTCGGCAATCAGCGAGTAATTATCAATAGGTCCAGGCACCGGAGTATGCGACTGCTGCTGTATCTGTTGTACAGTGTGATTTCGATGTTTCTGCTGATGGATCATCTGTTGTGTCGTCGCCGAAATGCTAGTGGGAAGCGGAACATTACCAGAACTGCTCGAAACACCTGAACTGGATGCTATGCTGCAAGTATCTCCGTTGTTATTGCCATTACTGTTGTGCCGCACCAACAGATCGCCCATTGAATCGGTACTGTTGTTAGTCGATGTGAACTCGTTGGTGTAATCGGTGGAATTACTGGTGAAACTTGCATCGCACACTATTTCCTCATGCTGTTGCTGTTGCTGCTGCTGCAGTTGACTTTGTTGCACAACATTCAATTGTAGCGACGTCTTATCTCCAATGCTACCGCCACCGGGACGACAAGCGTCGCAATCTGAAGAGCTGCGCCTTGTTGGTACCGATGCAGATGTAGTATAAGCACGCCACGCTTGCCACCACTCGTTCGAAATGAGGTACCAGAATTGACCCACCTGGTAACCGCGATACTGTTCCCTTTCTAACCAACCCATCACTGTAATCAATAGAAAGAATATTTATAAAAACAAACAAAAAACAAAAAAAAAAAATTTTAAAAAAAAAAAAAAAAAAAAAAAAAAAAACATTTAAACAAATAAACCAACAATTTTTAGAAATTCATTTGAATGATTTAGTTAAAAATATTAAACTTACCGATTTCATATTCGTGATGCCGGCATTTAGGTCTCAAGCCAAGAGATACATGGCACACCTGGAAGAGAAGTTCCAAAAGTGGCGCGATGACCGCATCGTGGTCGACACACCAAACCAGAAAGTCCTCCAAGGAAAGATATCCATTACAATCGACGTATTTGTTCTTCAGCTCTTGAAGCGACTTGCGAACATCGGTAGCACGGTGACGACGTGCACAATCGGTAATTACAGAGTCCAATCCTTCGTCGCCATTATTAGAATGGGACATTTGCTGTTGTTGCGGCTTACCATTGACATCTTTCTGTTCTTTAGTCACCACCATCAGGGTCTCGATCATGTGCAACAGTTCCTCTTCATTGAGAACGTTGTCGCGGTCTTTGTCGAACATCTTGAAGCAAACTACAGAAAGCATATAAAAATTTAAACAAATAAAGACAATTTAAGAGAGAGAGAGAGAGAGAGAGAGAGAGAGAGAGAGAGAGAGAGGAAAGAAGACATTGAGGTGTTCTTACATTTTGTCCTTTCGGCTGTAGGTCCTCTACAAGCAGCTGATATGCCACAGCACAGCTCTTTGAAGTCGACATGACCATCACCGTTGACGTCCAATGCGGCAAAGAGGCCATTGCAAGCCGCAGGAGGAATCGGGGGGCTTACCAACGATGCAAAAGCCTGCAAGTCTAATTGTCCACTGGCTGAAGCACTTTGCAACGACCAGAAGCATTTTTCCAATTCGCAAATATCGCGTTCTTCTAAATGCGTCACACCAGCCAACGATTGGTAAAATGTTGGTGTTTCCAGCTCTGAACTCAAGCTGACACAAGATGTTGTTAAAAGCCTGGAATTTATTATTTTTCAATCAGTTAAAATTGTAAAATTGAAAGCAAATAAACGAAAAAATAAATAAATAATAATAATAATAATACTGACCATTTAGATAAAACAGTGGCTTCATCGAATCGCTGAATCCAATCTCTAAACTGTTCATAATTAACCTTATCGTGTCCTATTCCAAACAAAGCCAGCAATGTGTTGTCCCAATATTGTCCAATGTTTCGATTGATGTTCAATTGACTGCACAGAGCGCCCTCCTTTTTCAATGCTTGCAGAAAATCCGATTTACTCAACTGACTGCAATCATTTGAATATAAAGACCACAAAAACCTGAAAACAAATAAAACAATTTATAAAATACCATCTAGCTAATCAACTATAAGTAGTAAACCTGATTTTCTCATCACGAGTTCCTTTCGTGAGTAGCACTAAGCCACAGACCAAATCTCTGAGAGCTATCCCCCGGGTGCCTCCACCACAAGCCAAATACAAACTTTCCGCAATGGATTTAGGTACTCCATCCCCAAGGACGTACTGTGTGAACGACTGCCGGCTTAACAAACTGCTGTTACCAGTGAGTCTCTTGAAAGCTTCACAAACTCTCTTAAACTCAGCATCGGACACTGAAAACGCAAAACAATTTATCAGATTCATTAATACAGCAATCAGAGAGGTTGAAAAAGACTATACATACTTCGCTTGATGGCTTCATCATAGCTTAAACAAGTTCGTTTGGAGTCTTTGGCACCCATCACTTCTTTTTCTCTTGTGGTAAATCACATTTGTTGGTTAATTAAGGCACACACTATTAAACAGCAACAGTGCAAGCACAAACAAATGAATTAATGACAAAATTGTAATTGTTGTTAAGAAGGCGTTGCTAGGGACAATTTCCACGGCCACCTTGGTTTATGCAATGGTAAATAAACAGAATGCTTTGATTTGCAGTGTTACTCTGCTGTTGTTGTTCTTGTTGTAACAAGAGGGGCAGTCAGAGCCTAGGCGATTTTTCCGACAATCAGTGCTTTGCTAATATACTTTGCGATGGAATAGAAGTCGATGATGATGATGATGATGGAATGTTCGAAGCGCATTTCCGCTGACTTGCAGACTGCATTAGCAACACAAGTCATAACAAAACACTGATGATTTTTAGGTGGCTCTCTTCCAAAACGTTCCTACTACCTGTTTCTCGAATGATTTATCCAGGAATCCGTAATTGATTATGTCCCTGTAGCTGAACAATTGAATGGAAATGTAACGTTTCTAATGAGATTATTGTGATTTTTTTTATTTTTTTTTAGTGTGTCGTATTTTAATTATGTGGTTTTTCGCTGCGCACTAAACAACAGGTGATTTTACACTGATTAATTTGTCGTCGCTCCTCTCTTGCTTGCCCTGCTGACTGTCAGCTGTCCGCTGTCTTAGAGTACTGTCAAAAATATCAATGTGATTCTGTCAAAAGCTTCAAAATAAAATTTTTTATTACTTTTTGTTTTTGATTCGTTTTTTGCAATTATTTTATGTTCTTTAACATAAAATATTCATTTAAGAATAAAACTGATTAATATTTATCTATTTATTTATTTTAATTAATAAAAAGCAATACTTTGGAATTTATTGCATAGATAGGCAACTCTAACTACATATTTTCAAATTGTTTTATCCATTATAAATTTAAATGGATCGGTAAACTTTTTTTGTAACTGTTGAAAACAATAATGTAGTAAATAGTAGTTATGTATGTTAGCTATATTAAGTAAATTATTATTTTCTATCAATTACTTGATTGCTTTTTGTCGTTTGATTAATTTGTTTCGGTTTGTATTTTACTGTTTCTAGTTTTGTTAATAAAATAAAAATACATTTTAATGATGGAAATGAAGCAAATGCAAATGATAAATAAAAAGTGTGTTGACCTAAATCGAATCGACAAAAAGCGAATAAAACCATTGCCACAAATATTAATAAATTATGTGGTAATTAGTCACATAATAATTCGAGTAGTAATTTGCTAGTGTGGTAGAAATTAGAAACTGTAAAAGCGATTATTAATAGCTATGGAAAAAATGTGTAGCAAACAATTTACGATTTTAGCATATGTCTTAATCACTACCTAGTCTCTCTCTCTCTCTCTCTCTCTCTCTCTCTCTCTCTCTCTCTCTCTCTCTCTATTATTAAATTTTAAATTCATTTACAGTTTTAATTAATTTTTCACATCCAAAAAATCATTTAATTTATAAAAACTTATTTAAAAGAATTCTATAAATGTCTATTAACTTTTTCTGTGAGGAAGTAAATTGTTTCTTGGTTTAAATAACTTTTAAATTGTATACAGGGTGGCGATACTAATTTCACTACCACCCCTACCATTCCTTTATTTGAATAATCATAATAATATGCAGAGGTAAAAAGCAGTTAATTACAATTACTTAAGTTAATTCCTTTTTAATTAAATAATTCCCCCTTGGAACTTTCAAAGAGTTAAAAAAGTAAACAAAACCAATTGTTAAATAAATTATTTTTGATTTTTTAAATTGATTTAGGACGCACCCTGTATTTTGTATGAGTGCAATTTTTTTTTTGTTTTCTATTCCTCTTAGTAAAACATGCGTACCATTAATAAATATATCAATAGGACGAATTAGAAAAATTAATTAGAAAAACAGAAATTAATTTTGCGTAATGTTTCACTGCTGTTTTTCAAATATATTGTGCGTTCCTTCCACCACCACCTCCACCACCAACATCTTAAGACTAATTTTTCGGGACTTATATAATGTATAAAAAGATGATAAAAGTATAATTTCAGCTTTAATCGATAAGTGTTAACTTCAAATCTATGTAGATTACAACAAATTAAGAGTTTAACAAACAGCAGCAAAGAAGATTTGGGCTGCGCAGCCCTTTTAAATTAATTTCTAGTACTTTTAATTTCAATAAGAAGAGCAAGGAAAACAATGAGAAGAAGTCTGCTGCTATTGTATTTTAGTTTCCTGACACTAGAAATCGAAGGGCGCGTCCGAAAAGTGAAGAAAACGGTAAATGTTGAGAAACCCCAGGCACAACAACCCCTAACGGAATACGATTACGGCTCTGAATACGATGAATACCTGGAGGAATACGAAGACACCAAAATTACCCGTAACTATTTAAATTGAGAAAGGTAACCAAAATGAACCATTTGTTTCCAGAGTCAACGACTTACGCTCCTCCGAAAATCCTAGATATCAATCCAACTGAACAACCACCGGATGAACGGCCCTCCGAAGAGGATGTATTAGAAGAAGTGACCATTTTCGTTCAACCGGATGACGAAATACCCACAGCGGCACCGACAGCTACCATTGCCGTCTCTGTTTTGGCACCGGATGCCCACGCTGCCCCTTTCCGTTGTTCGCACGAAGGAAACTTTTACCAGGAGGGACAGAGATGGTCCCCGAACCATTGCAGTAATTGCAGTTGTCAATATGGAAAAGTGTTATGTGATAAACGGCCCCATTGTACTCAAAGTAAAAGTGGTTTCTCCTTCTTCATATATACCACTTCAAAATTAGGCTAAATTTAATTGAATTTCAGTAGTGGTGACAGAAGTACCTTTGCCCGGTGTTCGAGGCGACCCAGGATCACCGGGAGAACCGGGATATCCTGGTATAAGAGGCGCGCCTGGCACACCAGGTACACCGGGTGTTCCGGGTTCGCCTGGTCCTCCGGGGCCAGCACCTGATTTAAGCGCATATTATCAGCAATTGGCCCTCACAAATGCTGGCGGGGACAAGGGACCTGGCGCACCATTGGAACCATTTCAATATATGCAAGCAGCGGTGGGTCCGGTGGGTCCCCGAGGTCCTCCAGGATCTCCTGGTAATGTAGGTCCTCAAGGATTCCAGGGGATACGTGGCGAACCGGGTGAAAGTGGCACTATTGGACCAGCAGGTCCTCCAGGCCCTCGTGGATTGATAGGGCCACCAGGAAAAGATGTTTGTCATCATTGATTGAAATATGTAATTTCCTTTTTGCAAATGGTGGTTTTCTTCTTTGTTAGGGCGAACGCGGAGAAGATGGTGAAGCAGGACAGGCTGGTGTGGCTGGCCCTCCAGGTCCCAGAGGACTCCCTGGGATGCCCGGATTGCCAGGTTCCAAAGGACATCGTGGTTACCAAGGTGTAGATGGTGCCAAGGGTGCCCAGGGTGCGCAAGGGGAGAAAGGTGCAACGGGTAATGTAGGACCTGTAGGTCCGGCGGGTCCAATGGGACCTGCTGGTCCTCGTGGTGAACGTGGTCGTGAAGGTCCCCCTGGTCCTCCTGGATTGAGAGGCATTGATGGGTCACCTGGTCCTGTTGGTCCCCCTGTAACTATCCAAAGCAATTCAATTGTTGGGAAATTATAGATTTTTATTGTTGTTGTTAGGGAAGTGTGGGGAAACCTGGACCTCCAGGTTTTCCAGGCAGTCCTGGAAATAAAGGCGACATGGGTAGCCCCGGTCCTAAAGGCAGCCAAGGTTTGCAAGGGCCCAGAGGTGAGTCGGGAAGACCAGGACAACCTGGTGAGAACGGACCGCCGGGCCTCCCGGGAAAAGACGGAATCCCTGGTGAGAAAGGAAGTGCAGGCAATAATGGTTTGTCAGGCCCTCCAGGGTTTCCAGGACCACGTGGTTTACCAGGAGTACCCGGCAATCAAGGCCCTCAAGGAATAAAAGGGCATCCTGTAAGTGTAGCAATATCAATATTTTTCCATTGAAACATAACGTATCGAGTGTAAACACTTAAAAGGGAACACCTGGTGAAAGAGGTTACAAAGGCGAAAGCGGTTTAAAAGGCGAACAAGGCAGTGTAGGGCTTCGCGGTCTACCAGGAGCCATTGGTCCTGAAGGAAAGCGTGGCAAAAGAGGTATGCGAGGACCTGGTGGTGAACAGGGCCCTCAAGGAGAAAGAGGGACACCTGGTGCACGCGGATTGCCAGGTCCGGAAGGTCCGATGGGTCTTAAAGGACAGTCAGGTGATAAGGGGTCGCAAGGTTTGCAAGGACCCAAAGGTCCGCAGGGAGATATCGGGCGTCCTGGTGCAACCGGTTTACAGGGTCAGCGAGGATTAACCGGACGCCCTGGTATTCCGGGTAAACCGGGTAATCCGGGAGAGCGCGGTATAGCGGGAGCAGATGGGAAACCGGGCGAACCGGGACCACAAGGTATTCAAGGATTGCCAGGTCCTTTAGGACCACCTGGTGACAAAGGTATTCCTGGGGCAGCGGGTAAAGACGGAGAACCAGGTGTCGCTGGACCAATAGGTCCTAGAGGAGATACCGGAAAGGAGGGCTTACCCGGTTTGCAAGGACCACCTGGTCCTCCAGGAGTAGATGGGGAAAGAGGAGCAGCTGGACAACCTGGTCCTAGAGGATTTCAAGTAACAATCGATAAACCGGAGTTACTTTGACCAAAAAAAATCAATTAAAATCAATTATTTTTTTAAATTAGGGACTACCTGGTTCTCCTGGAACAGCGGGAACCCCTGGAAAAGACGGGGAACCAGGACCTCAAGGCTCAGTGGGACAACCAGGTAATCCTGGTCATAGGGGCGAACGTGGTTTCCCTGGTGAAAGAGGTCCCATTGGTCAGCCAGGATCTCCAGGTGAAAAAGGTGCTTCGGGTGCCCAAGGGATAGATGGGCCGCCGGTAAATATATCACTGAACTATTGAATAATTAAATTAAAAACAAAGTCCAATATAATAAATTAATATCTAGGGTCCATCGGGAATTAAAGGCAGTAAAGGACATGCCGGTCATCCTGGATTAGTGGGATTACCAGGACTGAGAGGTCTTCAAGGCTTACAAGGAGAAAAGGGTGAACGTGGTTCCATCGGGCTAATTGGACCGGAAGGACCATCAGGTCGACAAGGTGATAGAGGACTGCAAGGTCCTGTAGGACCCATTGGTCCGCCGGGAGAGCCAGCTGAACGTGGAGAACAAGGCTTGCCTGGTTCACCTGGAGAACCGGGTGCTCCGGGTAGTCCAGGAGAAAGAGGGCCGATCGGTACGACTGGGCATCAAGGATTCCCTGGTCCGATTGGACTGCCAGGGTTAGCGGGCCCCAAAGGCGATAGAGGCTTAGCAGGGGCAAAGGGAGCCCAAGGAAATCCCGGATTGTCTGGTAAAACGGGAGAACCAGGACCTGTTGGTCCCGTAGGATCACCCGGAGCCAAGGGAGCAAGAGGTGAAGCTGGAGCCAGAGGAGACGCTGGATTGATGGGACCACCAGGTCCTCATGGTTTGCAAGGACCTCCGGTTTGTCCAATTTTCTTGTTTTTTAATTCGGGTATATCTTAAGTATTGACTTACAGGGATTGCCAGGCACTCAAGGTCCTCCAGGATTACAAGGAATACCAGGTATCAAAGGCGCAAGTGGCGACATCGGTCGTCCAGGTCTTTCAGGACCAATAGGTGCTCCAGGTTTACCTGGACCAGAAGGTCCGAAAGGTGAAACAGGCAATGAAGGGCCAGCGGGACCAGCAGGACCACCGGGGCCTCATGGAGTACCAGGTGGTAGAGGATTACCCGGCTTACCAGGAGCGCAAGGAGCAACAGGAATGCGCGGATTAAGAGGAGCTTCTGTAAAAAATAATTACCCTAATTGATGTGGGTTTATTAATTTTAATTAAATAATTAACTGTAGGGAGAAATTGGAGCACCTGGAAAACCGGGAGTTGCTGGAACGCAAGGACCACCCGGTTTACTGGGACCAATGGGACCTCCAGGTCCTCCCGGTGACCATGGTCAAGAAGGCGCACCAGGGAAACCAGGACCTTCTGGCTTACCAGGCCGTCCCGGTGATAAAGGACCAATTGGATTGCAAGGGCAAGCAGGACCACCTGGACAACCGGGATTACCTGGACAAACCGGTCCCGTCGGACCAATGGGGCAATCTGGTGAGCGTGGACTACGCGGAGAAGTCGGACCACCGGGGCCGGAAGGACAGCAAGGACTGAGAGGAAAGCCAGGACCACCAGGAATCGAAGGCCCCGGAGGCGAAACAGGGGCTGCAGGCCCCAAAGGCTCAAAAGGACATCGAGGTTTAATCGGTTTGCAAGGATTACCCGGCATGCAGGGTCCACAAGGAGAGAAGGGAACTCCTGGAGAACCAGGAATGCACGGAAAAGATGGTGAACCGGGAATGCGAGGGTCACCAGGTCTCAATGGCAATCCGGGTCCACCAGGGCCTCCTGGACCAACAGGTGCCCGAGGAACGAATGGAGATAATGGAAAACCAGGTACACCAGGTCAAGCGGGTCCCCCAGGACCACCGGGACCTCCAGGCGAAGGGCTAGCTTACGATGCAGCAGGTTTAGCAGCCATATTAGGCCACGCTCAAATCAATAACCAGAAAGGGCCCCAGGGAGATGAACCCTCCTTATCTCGCATCTTTGGCAAAGACATGACCGACAAAGAACGCAGAGAAATCGTGTTGAAGGCGTACGAACAACTAAAAGCGTCATTCGAAAAGTTTAAGAAACCGAACGGTGAAAAGGATTTCCCGGCAAAAACATGTCGGGACATTAAGGCAGCTTATCCTGATTATGCCAGTGGACATTACTGGATCGATCCTAATGAGGGAGACAGGAAAGATGCTGTATTGGTGTATTGCGACATGGAAGAAGGTGCCAGTTGCATTATCCCGAGTCCTGTGAAATCATCGGAAATCAACTACGTGGGACCGGATTCGGAAGTTTGGTTAGGTAGCGTCGATGGCGGAATGAAGATGACCTATAAGGCTGACGCCACACAAATAGCTTTCCTTCAGCTACTTTCCTCGAAGGCCAAACAAAGTATAACCTACAATTGTAAAAAGAGCGTCGCATACTACGACAGTTCCAAGCACACGTATCGCAAAGGCATTAAGTTGATACTGTGGAACGAATTGGAAGTGACACCAAAGGGGAATCCCCGACTTAAATACGAAACAATTGAGGACGGATGTCGATTCCGCAACAATGATTGGTCGAAGACGGTTGTCAAATTTGAAACTGATAAACCGGCACGCCTACCAATTGTGGATTTGGTTGCCCGAGACGTAGGGGCTCCAGGACAGGCATTTTCCGTTGAAATTGGCCACGTCTGCTACTTTTAAATAATTATTTAACAATGCTTTTATTATATGATCGGTTTTTTTTTTTAATTAAATAATTAAATTAAAAATAAAAATTCGCTTCGAGGAATATTAATTAATGCGAAAATAATTTAGAGAGAGTTTTGCTGTATGATTCAAAAAGCATTTTATAAGATCTGCTTGGAACACCCTGTATATTATAAAAACAAGTTTGTAGGAAGTAATGTGAATTGTGAAGCGTTTAAAGCACGGCTTGCATTTTCAATTTACTAATGCAAAAAGCTAAAAAAAAAAAAAAGACAACAAAAACAAAGAAAAGGAGAAGAAGCAAACAGACGATGGCATCAGAACACAGACAGAACAGTAAAAACAGGTTGTGAAATTACTGCTCGTCGCTGTAGTACATTTATTATGCTTATTACCATAAAATATCGGAATCCGGGGTCTGCTTTTATTGGGGACTAATAACAAGAAGTAGTTAGCATCGAGACAGCATTAAGTTTATTAGTTGCGTTCAGTGTAAAATTTCGTAGGAAAAAAATTATACATAGATAGTGCTTTTTATTCCTTCAGTGATGTGAAATAAATTTTACAATATATCACAAACTGTGTGGCAACAAATTGTTTGTCAAGAAAAAAGGGAACAAAAAAAAAATAAAATAAAAACTAGTAAAACTGGTAAGTTGTTTATACATTTAAATTCAAAGGCGCCTAAACTTGAAAAAAAAAAACTATGACGACAAAGTAATAAATATGAGTTCTAAATGGTATTAATCAACTGCCAAAAAAGAGAGGACTTGTAGGAGGGGGGATTCCCCCGAATTACTTCCGAGAATTTAACGAGAATTTTAATTACTTCTACTTAATCAAGTGAGCAGTGGCTCAATAATCAATTAAAGGCTATTTCCAATAAATTAACAGTTTTCGAATTCAGTTATGAAATGCTCTAATGATCATTTTTACTAAGTTCATACTTTTTCAAGTTTTTAATATTGCAAAATTATTTAAAAAATAAAAATGATCATTTTAGTGAAGGATTATTAATTGTTGATTATTAGAATAATGAGTGCCTACGGCAATGTCGATTTCTCATATTATTTAAATCAACACACTCAGTATATCAGACTTAACCTTAACCTCAATCGACCTTGACTTTAGTTAGCTAAATGCTTTTATTTTCTATTGCCATTGTAACAATAAAAACACATAATTTTAATATAAAAATTGGTAAAAACGAAAGTTTTTCTCAATTATTGCATTCAGAATACTAATTTTAAAAAGTTGAATAAATCATTTACACCTTAACCTTACATAACCTAACAATTTCAATCAGTTATCATTTTTACTTCCGTCAAGTTGTCCAGGGGCGTCATCCATCATAATTTTCAATCTCAAAATCAAAATATCTTTGTTATTTTTCGACCAAAATGAATGCAACAAATGAAAGCCAATGAACTGTAGCGTCATAATAAATAAAAAATGTTTTTTTAGTAAATAAAAACAAAAGTCAAAGATGTTGAGGTTATGTACGTTAATTTTAACGGCACTCGCACTGTCAAATGGAGTGCATGCGCAACAAGAACAACTGATTTCTCCGTGTCCTCGTCTGTTTCATTACGAGCCACAAAAGGATAACGATAAATGGTACGGCGTCGTCACTCTAATCAGCGATACTGATCTCAAAGGCGTCTGGTTGCGATTGATCTTCGATAGACCCTCACTACAACTAGGTGTAAGTATTCCATTATAACCTAATTTAACCACACTTGAAATAACCCAACCTATAATCTGTTTTTCCTTTCTATGTTTCTTAAGAATTGGTTCGGAGAGATAAAAACAACAGATAACGTAGAATATCTGATAAAGAATCCGCAACATCAACTGAAAGCCAACATGCCTTATGCCTTACGCTTCTACCTCTTATATAATCCCAACGATCCGCCTCCCCGTTTGACAGCTATTCGTTTAAATGCGCGCACTGTGTGCCCGGAGGGAGAGTCAACCACACCAACAGCTATCACAGGTGGCAATCAACTTATAACAAGCGCCCCTTTTGGAGGAGTGGCCGCTGGAGCAGGAGGAGCCATTAATAACTTTCAAACGAGTACTTCAACAACACCGGTGCCATCTAGTGGGTCTACATTGTATGTTTCCGCCATATTAGTAGCGTCTAACATAATAATAACCAAAATATAAACGATTTTTGTTTAATTGCTTTTAAACAGTGTAAGACCTGGAGGCGGTTGGGCTGGCCCTGCAACCAATACCGGTACAGACGACGATGACTTTTTCGCCGGAGATTTCCAATTGATTAATAAACCGCACTTGCGGCCCACTGTCGAACCGGAATGCGGTACTGTTGTCGTAAGTGTAGCATGTGCTTTAAATTTACTTTAATAGTTTTTAAACAATTAAAAGAAAGCCAACAAGCCACCAATTTATTGTTTGTTTATGTAATGTAATTTTAAAAATAACAAAAACCACAACAACAAAAAACTCAAACGGGTTGCAGAAGTTGGATGCAGATGTACGCATACGTCAGAAACGAGCGAGGACGCCGAATTTTCCGCAGGTGGAATTCCAAACGGTTTATTACACGGACCAACAGCGCGGCAATTCCTCATGGCAAGACTTTATACGGCACGTCATGATGCGTCAACAGAAGCCGCCCACTTTGGCACCGCCAGATGCCACCACTTGGTCATCATCATCAACAGTTGCGACATCTGTACGTCAAACTAAAAGTCCGTTGCCAACTACGACAGCTGCGCCAAAGAAACAACAACAACAGAAACTAGAAGTGATTGCTCCATTAGAGGTAACCTAACCTAACCTAACCTAATATGACGATAAGAAAATGGAAATTGGTGGCTTGTTGTGCTTTCTTTTAATTTTTTGATTGTCCAAGTTGATTGTTTAAAATGTCGTTTCTTTTTTGTGTGTTTTATGGAAATATGGCTTTTTTTGCAGCAACAACCGCGCCCTTTGATCACCCACGGCCAGGGCACACGCGAAGGGGAATTCCCCTGGCACGTAGCGCTGTACCATGAGCGAGGGGCGGATCTGCAGTACATTTGCGGTGCCTCCCTCATATCCAGCCGCCACGTCATAACTGTCGCTCATTGCGTAACGCGTAGAAGGAGCGCCACCACTTTAAATCCTGACAGTTTGGTAGTCTATTTAGGTAGTTGTTACCTAACCTTATCTAACCCAACCTATGTTAACCTCTCTGATACCTGTTGAAGGCAAATATTACTTGAAGAAATGGTCGAATCCAGGCATACAGGACAGTCAAGTGGCGACGATTTTCGCCCATCCGCAATACAACAGTAACACTTACGCAAACGACATTGCCATCCTGAAACTGGTCAATCCGATTGTCTTCACCGATTACGTGCGTCCCGTTTGCTTGTGGGGCGACGGCAGCGATCTCAATGGCGTCCTGAACAAACCGGGAACGGTGGTGGGATGGGGTTTCGATCATACCGGAAAAGTAACGGAAGAACTGACGCAAGCAAAGATGCCGGTCGTCACTAAGGAGACCTGTATTTACTCTTTTCCGGATTTCTTTTCGCGTTTCACGACGAGCAAAACTTATTGCGCCGGTTTCCGCAACGGTACCTCAGTTTGCAACGGCGATTCCGGCGGCGGAATGGTCTTTCCCAAACAGACTGGTGCCAATAATCGACAAGTGTGGCAATTGCGCGGACTGGTCAGCATTAGTGTCGCCCTACAGAATCAATTCAAGTGCGACAGTTCGCATTACGTTGTCTTTACCGATGTCGCCAAGTATTTGGATTGGATCTCTGAAGCTATGCAAAAATAATGCCCCATTTTTTTCTAATTTTACAAGCTAAACTTGTCTTGCAAAGTGTCGTCAGTCAATAAATCACAATAAATACTTACAAGAAACGAAATCAAATTGTTTAATTGTTATTTAGCGAAGGCTGCATTGGTTCGTTGCGGCAAATCACTGATATCCTTCGTTGTCTCGCAACTGGTTTACTTTTAAACAGACTCTGATCCGATTTGAGAATTTCGTGGGTGTAATCGTAGCGTGCCGTGTCTCGCATCACATACAACGAGCGTCGTTTCAGTAAAACATCCAAATGAAACTCTTTGCGCTTTTCATGGACCAAACGCATTACACTATCGCTTAGCAAGCTCATTCCTGCAATGGTATCTCCGCAAAACTACGCTCAATATCAATGTAATTAGGAAAAAATTTAAAAAATAGAGAGAAAAGTTATACTTACACGAACAGCATCAATGTGAGGCTTAATGTAGCCATTTTCGGATAGATCCAAAACGTGTACATACTTTATGGGCTCCACATTGATTTTTTCAAAAGCCAGTTTCCTGACACGATCCAATATAGCTGTGTTTTCCCCATTCCATTGCAAACGTTCTGTCTCTCGGAAGCCATGAATTGCCTAAATTCCCTGCATTTAATGTGATTCTGAAGGGAAACTTACGGTATGATACAAACATCATCCCAATGGTCGTATTCGTAGCGCATACGTTTTAAATACGGTTCGATTTCTTGAAAAATCGAATTTTCTTCTTCTTCACTTAAGAAATTGTCATAGATTTTCATTGATTTCAGAAGATTGGTTGTGATTTCTTCCGGTGCGTTCTGCAATGCTTCACTGAAAACTATATTCGGATCTACTGTCGTTGCTGTAAAACATTAAATAATTAACTAAACACAAGAAAAGTTAAAAAAAGAGAAAAAGAAAGTGAAAGCATTTCTAACCTAAAATATATTTGCATTACCTGTTTTTTCCGTTTTTTGTATTTGTGTCGATAAACATTTGTAATTTTTGGGTGGTTTTATGTGAAAAATATTGTTTTTCATGTGGTTTATATAAAAAAATACTTTCATAATTATTCTTTGTTAATTTGGAACAAATCACTTGCTGCTGCACCATAGACCTATAATGAATGGACACACTGATGAGAGAGATAGACCGAGGAAAATGCACATAACCGTGTGGACGGGGCAGTTGGCTGTGACTTGACGAAAAAAAACTCAAATTT
>JASKGO010007443.1:0-15647 GCA_030556065.1 Holobus sp. GC000080 | reverse complement strand
TTGATAAAGAGGATTGGGAATTTTTTTCTCGCGTCTCTCTCGCTCGCCGTGTGTCCGCAGCGTGCGCCATTGTCGACGGCGGTTTAGTTGTATGAGTCGATTACGAATTTCAATTACTGAAACTAATTTGTGCAAACAAATCGCTTCTAAAAAATTTACACGCAGACCAACTAACTAACTAAAACAAGCGGAAGGCGAGCACATATAGTACTAGTAGTGTGTATAGAGTGGCAGAGTGGTGTAGATATAGGATATAGGTGGAGAGAGACGGGAAAAAGTCCATTTGGCCGAAAATCGCCGCCTACACTTCGACGACCACCTCTCCAGCACACGGCATCTACCTCTGCCACTGCTGCTGCTGCTGCTGCGGAAAAAATACCCCAATTCGTTGAGCGCATATGACAAACAACGAACGCACAGCGACAAAAACAACAAACCAAACAGCGAATTGTTGTTGACGCACCCCTTCGAACGAACGAAAAAAAAAAAAATTAAAAAAAAACTCAAATACTATAAAAACATTAGTCCGAAAACAATTACGCCGAATTGGCACGTTGTAGTGTATAGTATAGTATAAAGTGCTGCCGCTGCTTGGAAATCTCTTTTGCAATTTCGCAATGCTGCTGCGGCCGCGCATATTTTGCTTTATTTTAATTTCAGAGTTAAGAGCGATTCCGTTTTTATGTTTGGTATATGGAATACTACGCAATTGCGGTTTGTCAGGTGGATATTTTATGCGAACGGTATACGCGCGAAGAAAACACGAGGGTAGATTTATTATTTCGATCCAATAGGACGTAGCTACTGTGCACTAATAAAAATGTAATATTATTACATTGTTTTCGCAATGAAAATGATAGAAGCGGGAGCGAATTGCACAGGTCCCGCTGATTTTTTTTCCATTCCTTTCTTCTTCTCATTCTATTTTTTCTTTTCTTTTCTTTCAATTTTACTTTTTCCCGCAGTAATTTTATATTGTATTGTTTTTCCCCATGCGCAAAACTCATCTGCGAAATTAATTATAATTATAAAAGTAATTAATTACGGAATGTATTTTACAGGAATACAGGATCTGCAAAGTACTTCTTCTGCACAGCGCCGACTTGATGACTTTTGTGTTCTTCGCCGAAGCGTCCGTCGCGGGCCTGCTACATTATCAGCATCACTGGTAAGTGGTATACCCTTTATGCACACCAATTGAGAATTTAGTTGCGCGCAGTGTGCCGCCGGTGCCCTATAAAATGTCTGTTTTTCGCGCGTCATTACAATTTGCTAATTGCCTAATTAGCGCGCGTTCGGCGCGCGGAAACTTGCAGCGACTATAAATAAGAAACTTTCCGATGGATGGCGAATAATTATAAAATCATAAAAATATTCACCATTTTTCCTCTTCTGCTCCTCGGCGGAGAATCGCCCCGAAGAATATAATTACGTGTATGCGCGCGAGCGGGGCGTGGGGGTTGTTGCAGCGAGAGGGTGGACGCGCCTAATGAAGAAAAGCGCGAAAAGCGTAGTCGTCGTCGCATAATTTAGCCTAGCGTCCTATTAACAGAAAAGTTAAAAATACTTGCTTAAGTTTTCTCTCTGCGCGCTCTTTCTCGCATTCTCCATCCTTCTTCTTTCGCTCCATCTTTCAGTGTTTTTGCACTCTGTGCAGCGGTCTCTTTTCAGTCCGCGCCCGTAGCCGTCCGTCTGCTCGCCCCTCTCATCCCCCGCGATTCTCCTCTTAATTAAATAAAAGAGAGGCGCATTGCGCGCGAGAAAGAGACGGATGGAAATTAATTAAAGAAAAACTTACAGCGCTAGTAATATATTATAATCGTTAATAACAAAAATTAATTTCATCGATCGCCTTCGCCTTGAAGACTCTGCACAGCAAATACGTACAGCAGTTCTTTATGTTTAAAGTTTCGCACTTTCTATGTGTATGTGCCACCCCACACACAACCCCTTACTTATGTACTTCTTATACATACACTTATTATGTATTGTTTTTAGTGCGTTTATGTGTGCCAGTGTGCAAGTGTTGGGATGGTTTATGTCTCGCAACTTTTTTCTTGCTTCCATGCAGTATAAATCAACAGTCGGCTGCCTGCGTATTTAGATGATTAAACAGCCAGGCTTTCCAAATTTTAATGGATTAAGCTCAGAAAGGCGCGCGGATATTTTATATTATTATTTTTCGACTGAGCTTCTGGCTATTGCTGCCGCTGCCGCCGCTGCTGCTGCTGCCGTACAGAAGGAACTTTTTATATAATTTTACGAAAAGGAATCAACGGTGAAACTTTTAATTAAAGTTAAACAATAATTCACAGTGTTTTTTTGCTCGCCGCCGCTGCTGCTGCTGCTTCTTCTTCTTCTTCTCCTTTTTTTTTTCTAATTATTTTAAATTAAATAATTAATTAGATTTTTACTATAATATGAGACTCGCAAATATAAACGTTAATAAATAATTAACTTTTTTGTGTTTTCAATTTTGAGCTGCGCATAGATTACATGTTTTTATTTTTTCGAAAAGTAATTGTTAATTAGTAGCTTTGATTAGCGTGACATAATGGTTTTGTTTTTGTTTTTCGTTTCTTTCTTTTTAGCGTTTTCGGTTTGTTTCGTTTTAATGGATTTTCCTTTTTGTTTGTCGTAAAATTATTATTAACACCGAATGAATATTTTTGGTTTTATTTAGTTTTTTTTTTAACTTTTTTTGTTAATATTGCTAAGGTTTCTTTAGGTTTTATTTTAAATTTTTGTTTTTTGTTTATAAAATTTATTAATTTTTTAAGTTTTTTTTTTATTGTACAAAGGCTTAGTCTAATCTTCAAAAGTATTTTGAAGTAGTTTTGAAATTCATTTTTTTCTTTTGTTTGATTTTTTTTTTGATTTAAATTTTGATGAACTCATTTTTTATCTAGATAAATTTTGGTTAAACTTTGAGTTAATTTGTTACTTTTTTTTACTTAATATTTACTGTTAGGGCAATTATAGAGAAATTAATAAAAAGAAGCTTTCAATGTGAAAACTTTCTGTTTTTTGTTGTTGTTTTGTTTCATTTTTTATTTTAAATTTAAACTTTGATGGAATCTTTTTTCTAGACAAATTGTTTTTAAACTTTCGGTCAATTTGTTGCTATATTGGATTTAATATTTACTGCTGGAAAATCATTAAAAAGTTTAAAAAAAAGAAGCTTTCGATGTAAAAACTTGTTTTTTTTTTAATCATTTTTTAAATTATATATTTTGGTGGAATCCTTATTTATTTCTGGAAAAATTATTAGAATTTTTTTTATTGTTAATTTCACTTAAAAAAATTGCTACGATTTTTTTTTTGATGGTAAGGAAAGTTTTGACTTTTATTTATAATTTTTGTTGCTTGGCAGATCAAAAATACTATCTATTTTTCTATTTAATTTATTTTTATTTTTTTTGTTTTGTATTTAGTTTTCTTATAAATTATTTTTACCAAGATTCTTTTTGGTCTATAAAGAAATTATTATTATTATTATTAAGTTTATTACTTGACTTTTGTTTATAATTTTTGTTGTTTATCTAATTAAAAAACATTTTTGATTTTAATTTGAAAGCGTTATATTTTTTGTATCATTTAAAAAATAAATTAAAATCTTCAAAGGTCCTTATTGATTAGAAAAAAAAAAAGAATAGAATAAAAAAAAGTGTTAATCATCCCCCAATCTTTAGGATTGTCGTTAATCGTAACATTAATTAGTGATCTGCCACTGCAGTTTTTTCAATACAATTTTTTTAATATAAAATATAAAAAAACCTTTTGAATTTTAAGTTTATACAATTAATTTTTAATTAAAATCTGAAATCTTCAAATCTTCAAAATTAATTAAAAAAGAAAACAAATCATAAAAATAAAATAAAAGTAAAACAAAATTAAATTAATGCCGACTAAAATTATAATTTTTCCAACCGATACAATCGGCATTTACAGCCATTACTCATTACTTAAAGCCACAATCGCTGCTTTTTAATAGAACGAAGCCATAATTAGGAAAAAAAATCGAATGGAATGATTGTTATAGACCTTGCTGCTGGCTGCTGCTGCTGCTGTTGTTGAATTGTAATAATGTAATTTCGCATTCAACGTCCTATACATACAATATATGTACATAGAGTGGAATCAAATCATATATACTACATATATGTATTTACGAGTATGTATATATATTGCATAGGCCTATAGTTAATAATTACAAGTATATAGTATAGTATATTAAATGACCACCCACATTGCTTCTAATTTACCAAACAGTAACAACTTTTCCAATTCTGAGGCCGATGTTAAAATGCGCTTATTACAATTTCTTATAATGCCCAACATATAGCGCTAATTAACGAAATTTATTACCGCCAAGTTTTATTATATTAAATTATATTTTACGATATGTACCTACTACAGTATTTCTTGCTTATTTATATATATATATATATATACAGTGAATAAAGCGAGCAAGAGCAAGAGCAAGAGCAAGAAACATAATGTATAAATGCAAGTATATAGTATGTGAAATCGAAAACAAACATTTTTATTAATTTATAAATTAATTATTAATTACAGCAGGCAGAGCAACATATGCCAAGCAGAGAGTCGGGAAATTTATAATTAATTAATATGGCATTATATCTATCTACGAGCATTATATATATGTATGT
Source organism: Holobus sp. GC000080 (assembly GCA_030556065.1). Lineage (NCBI taxonomy): Eukaryota > Metazoa > Arthropoda > Insecta > Coleoptera > Staphylinidae > Holobus > Holobus sp. GC000080. Next base: position 10,974 of record JASKGO010007443.1, on the reverse strand, counting down.
ATTTACATATGTAATGAAGTATGTATGTGAATATCATGAAAAGATTGAAATTAAGTGAGCCTATCCTTTTGAATTAACGATCGCGAGCGTCTATTAGCGCGCACGCAGCAAAATATTTAATTAAAATAATCATTGATTACGCATTTATAAGGGTTTCTCTCGTATATACTCTCTCTCTCTCTCTCTCTCTCATACTGCTCTGTTGCTGCTACTGCTGCTGCTACCGCTGCTGCTGTGCCATTGAAATTTGCAAAGTATTATTATTGTTAATAATTTCTATTGCGCGCCCAGATTATTTATGCGAACAAATATTGCCTGCCTCTCTGCTCTGTACAACAAGTGTAAATGTATATATGTATGCTTTTTGTGTGTGTGTGTAAATGTGTGTGTACTATATATGCGGCGGCGAAAAAGGGGGAAATCATAAAAAAGGCTTTTTTTAATTAAAAACGATTCATTAATTAAAAACATCGCGTTTTCTTTCGGTATACTTTTCGCATACAATGTTAACCGTTGGATTGCTCGTTTTATTCGAACCAGTATAGTAACAGTCGACAGCAATAAATTTTCGCAACAACACAAATACCAAGGGTTGCACACAAACACACACACACACACAAACACACAAAAGCACACAAAAACAAAACTCATACTTAATACGTGTGCAGAGAGTATCTGTACATTCCTATTGCCGGAATATATCTGCATGTATGCTTTTTTATATGCGGGATATTGTATAGAAAAACACTACGTAACGTTTATGAATTTACACATATGAATGTAATAAATATGCCTTTTTTTGCGCGGCTGAGAGCTGCTAGAAGTCGCCGGATTATTATTATATCTCCGATATTGAATTTTATTTTTGCACCCCTTTAGGCTGTGTTTAACTGCATGCTGGTGTTGTACGCTGAAAAAATTAAATACTAAAACGGATTAGTGTTTTCTTTCGGAATTTTCGCATTGTAAGAATTGATTTCCTTTTTTTTTGTTGCTGAAAAATTAAAAATTGAAAACAATATTCTGAAGGCTGAAAGGAAAAATCACTTTAAATAAATAAAAATAAATTAAAAATGCAATTTTTTAATCTTAAAAATATAAAATTAAAAAAAAAACATTTATTTGCTTAAAAAAAAGTATTTTTTTTCTCACGAAAATAACAATTAAAGTTTATAACAGAAATATATTGTATGTTTGAAAAACTGCTGGTTGTAAGAGGCGTATAGGATATGTACAATATGAAAGTAATACCAGACACCCCCTTATTATTTCGAGGGTGGCGATGTGGGCTCTAGCAGACTGCTAGTGACTGAAACGACCCCATGCAATTTTAATAACTTGCACTGTATATTTAATTATTGTAAAATGTACAAAGGGGTTGCCCTTTCGATTGGGGAAATGTATTTTTTTTTTCCTCTGCTGCTGCTTGCTGTTGCTGTTGCTGCTGCTGCGAGGTCTGCTGGCTGCCGTTGATTCGCTACAAAAAAAAAAAAAAATTAAAAAAATACATTATGTAACACACTCGAAATAAATTAAAAACACAAAAAAGCTTCATGGTAGATATACATATAGTGTATTCAACGCACAATGAGGCAACATAAAAAATACAATTGGAATTTTTAGTTAAACCATCAGCGGAAATATTTTGTTTTGAGTTTTCAAATGAAAAAAATATTGTTTTCTTTCTTGATTTTGTAAATATTACGAAAAGCTTAATATTTATAATATGATTTTTGAAGTTAAAAAGTAAAAAATGTTAGAGAATATTGTTTTTTTAAGAATTTTGAATTTATTGTTAAATTTCTCTTTGGATCTGGGACAAGAATGTGAAATTTTATTATATTGTTCGTCTCTGATAAGGTTTTTTTTAAATCAAAGTTTAGTTTTTCATAATTTTTAACATTTTATTATTGCCTGAAATATTTTTGTTCAACTTTAGAGTATTTTTTTTATTTTTGTTTAAAAATAATGATTACTTATATAACACAAAAATATAAAATTTAAAAAAAGGTCGATAAAAATGAAACTTTTTAATGATTTTCTTTGGTTTGTAAGGATTTTCTCGTATTAATCCCCAAATGTAGTCACTTATCATATTCTCTTTCGTTGTTCAATTTAATTTTCACTAATAATTAACAGGATAAATTGTCCTTTTCCAAAATCCAAAAGAAAATAAAATTTCTATCGTTCCGGTTTTCCGGAAATAATTTTTAGATGCGCGGCAGGTTCCATTTTTATAGTATTTGAAAAGCGAGTGCAACATATGAATCAATTTTTATAAAGAAATACCATTTTAATTTTTTAATTTTTAATTTTCATTTATATTTCATAAAGGATATTATTATTTATCAAAATTAAAGATAAAATTAAATTTATACTTTTTTTTTTATTTTCCGGGAAGAATTTTTTAGTGCGCGGTGTCCATTTCCTAGGCGAATGCAACATATAAATCAAAGTTTCTCAGAAGTCCCTGCTCCAATTTTTTGGTTTTTGCTTTTAATTTATATAGAGCACAGTATCCGTTATCAAAATCCAAAATAAAATTTAATTTCCGTCGCTCCAGTTTCCCGGAAATAATTTCTAAATGCAGGCAAAAGCGCACTTTAAAATCTAAATGTTAGTGTCTTTTAATGAAAATTATTAATTAAAAAATCATTTTACCACATGAATATTATCAAATTTCTGAGAAAACTTAAATTGTTTAAACATAATTTTCGAATGCAATGCAAATAATTTTAAGGAAATCTCATTAACTAAAAATAAAAAATTAAAAGAGAAAAAAAAAAAACACTGAAAAAGATTGTTCTTGAATAAATAACGCGAAATTCGCTCCGATAAATTTTAAAATTACCCCAGTAGTTTCCCGAAAAAAATAAACATAGAGTGCAATTTATTCATGATGCTAAATAAGTAATTCCTCAGCCATTGGCACAACACACACACACACACACACAGAAAGTAATCCGCGGAGAAAGTCAGTGCTGCAGAGCACAGTGAAGGAGGCGGCTTGTTAGATATCCGACATCTTCATGCACACAGATTCAAACACAACATGCATGTGCACACACACACACACACACACACCTACACACCTTCACAAACAAACACCAATGCAAAGAATGGATACATATATATATATATACAGTTGATACACAAAGAGAGAACATCTTCGTTCACTCTCAACAAGCGCCATGAATCTTTAATGCGGCTCTTGTTATTTAATCGACATTTGAATTCCGGATTAAATATAGTTATTAATATTAAGAGATACGTTGAAAGAGGTCGAGCGCGCACACAAACGCTCGCAAGAAGAAGGAGCACACGTACAGCACTTTGCTCCGGCAACCGAGAGAGGTGTTTGTGTGTGCGTGCCGTGTAGATTCGTTGCCACCGCCGCCGCTGCCGCCGCCGCCGCCACTGAGAGTCCTCTTCGTCGCCGCTAAGGGACTCGCCTTTTCTCTTTCCAACGCATCGCTATACGCTGCAAAGTGCAAAGCAGCTTTTCCTCTGTGCTTCTCCTTCTTCTTCTACACTTCTTCTTCTTCTTCTTCTATTTCGTCTTCTTATGCTTCCGTCAAACAATTGAATTATTTACCGAACGGATTGGCATAGAGAAGAGCGAGTTCTATTCAAATTGCACCTTTAATATTACATAAATGAAGTCAAATAATTCATAAGTTTGTAGTCTGCGCGTTTAGGGTTATTTACAATGCACAGGGAAATATTTATGATCCCCCCGGAAGGATTGGCCGCGTTGTCTTACTATATACTATACTATTGCACAGTTTGATTCACCAACTTAACTATTTATGCCTGAGACTCCTTGCAATTTGTTAATGCATTATGCTACTAAAACATTAGCCTTAGAGTCGGAGCGAACTCGCTATATTTAATCGCAAATATTTGTTTTCCTTCTTCTTTGCTAGCTCTTTTTTCTACCTTTTGTTTTTTCTACACTATACATATAATGTTGCTGGCTATACGTTCTGCGATAAAAATGCATTTCAGCTGATTTACTTTTTTTCCGGATTTTGTTTTGCTTTTTTTAATTTTAATATTTAAAAGTTTTGTATTTTCAAGTTGGATTTTCCTTTTTCCTTCTTCTCGGCTTTTTTGTATTCACTTTCTGAACATATAGTTCGAACTTTTGTGAAACAAAAATGCATTTTATTTGATTTTCTTTAATTTTAATAATCAGTTAGTTTTCTAGGAAAATGAATCTCAATTAAGACTTGAAATATTCAAACGTTTAAAATTTTCAAGTTTTGTTTTTCTTTCTTTCTATCTTTGCTTAATTAAATTTAAAATTATGCATTTAATAGCTCTAATTTTTATTCAGGAGGTAATAACTTTTTTTCAGGAGTCAGATCGACGACTAAAATCTATATAAAATCATTTTCTTTAGTGTTTCTTAATTAATCAGTTGGCTTTCTGAGGAGTAAATTCAAAGTAGAACTTTAAAATTTAAAAAAGTATCTATTCTTAATTGAAATTTGTATTTTTCTTCGTCTGGTCTCTAAAATATACAGTAATTTAATTAAAATATTTACATTTTCAAGTTGATTTTTTTTCTTTTTCAGTCTTAACGCAAAATTAAGCACATCTGACCAAATTTTAATTCTAAAAAAAAAAAAAAAAATTATGTGACATTTTTTCATCTACTACAAAAAACTTTTTTAGGAAACGAAGGAAAACTAGAATCAAATAAAAATAGAAAAATCAAACTTCGTAATTTACTATTAATTTTCATAATCTTTTACACATTTAATATAAATGAAATGTAACTGATTAGAAAATAGGTGAAAGACAAAAAGAAAAATTGACCGATTGCAGAGGTGTTAATGGAGTTTTAATTTTAACAGAGCGACCGCAAACAAGCTGGCCATTAAGTGTTTTGGCAAGAAAGTGCCTAAATGTTGCGTTATTACTGCGTGCATCATCGTATATCGTATATTTTATAAAAGCGGAGCCAAGTATGCACCCAATAAATTAGCGGACGACCATAAATATTTTAATTATAAATAAATACCCAGACTCTAGCAGTCTCTTTTACTTTGGCGAGAGTAAAAGAGACGGCCGGTCCCCCGTTCCCGCAAACGGCAAACAAGAAGCACGCAGAAGAAGCCGAAGAGAAGAAAGAACGTCGTCGCAACAAATAACGAACGGGCGGCAGGCGGCGGGAGCGGCGGGCGCGGCGCGTCCCATAGCACTCTCTAAAAATAAATTTTCTGTGTAATTTTTTAAGTGCATTGCTCTCCATTAAACAGCTGCGTGCACGCATATAAATAAATATTTTCCATTGATATTTTATAAATATAATATATATTTATAAACAGCTTAGTATGGCTTTTCAAACTTTGCTCTAAGTTTTCAATTTCTAAAAGTCTCGAAACAATTTCAACCTTCTTCTAATCCTTATTAAGTGCTATATTAATATATTTTTATTATTTTATTTTCATTAAAAATAAAGGTATTTATAATAAGAATTGTATAAGGGATTGCTAAGCAGTAAGCGCAGAAATCGGCAAGGGGGCATACAGCGGATAGACATAATGTTCGCCGAGAGTGGATATTAAAAAGTAAAGCCTCGGAAAACTGTTATTTTGTGGAAGTATAAATAAGATATGAGAAGTGCAGCCTGATACGGGATTAGTGTTATTACAACTTGATCGATACCCACGCCATTCCATTACTTGTGTAAACTTTAAACCTACCGTTCATTTATTATTTAGTGTACGATTTCGTTTAGATACCAACCAAGGTGTATAGATATAGATAGTCTTCGTCTATCTCTATATGGATAGATAGGTGAATGGTTTAGCGTTGGGCCGAGGCAAGCCAAGGAAGGCATCCCTTGTCCTCCGGCAACCTTGGGAAAAGAAGTCGTTGTCGTTAATTATTAAAAGAGGAGAGCTCCAGCGGTTCACCATTATTATATTTATAGCCTGAATTGAATTCATCAAAGAAATTTATTATCTAAATTATTGTTATTGCACTTAGAGGACGTTTCCAAGGCACTTGAAATTATGAGGAATGCTCTGATGATTTATAGGTGACATTTAGATGTGTCATACGTATAATTAACATTTACATGTATTAAAATGCATAACGTATTGCAATTGTTGCATTAAAAATCATTTTACATACTTTGCGTGGGCGGTTTTTCATTTACGAAACATTTGTTTAATTTTCAATAACAATTTCTAATTGTTTATTTATTTTTTCTTTAATGGAAAATATTGATTTGATTTTTGTTTTATAAGGATTTAAATTCTTTTTTATAGTTTTTTTTTTCTTTTTTGCTAGAAAAAATTATTAGGCAAAATTATTAATTAAATATTGATTTTATTAAATAAGATTGTTTGGTTTGTGTACAAATAATTAAAAAAAAATATAAAAAAGTTTTTTCCACAAGAGGTTAGATTAGGTTAATATTGAATTTCTTAGTATAGTTAACTTTTGTTTTTAAATTTTGTTTGTTTTTTTTTTTTAATTTTGCAAAATATTAATTTTATTAATTATATTTAATATTTAATTAAATATTGATTTTGTAAAATATGATTGTTAAATTAGTTTTAAATTAAACGAAAAAAATTTAAATCGGCATTTTCTGCAAGGGGTTAGATTAGGTTAAGTTTATTTTCGTTAAAAAAGTGAACTTTTTCAATATCTTTTTTTACCAAAAATTTTACTCTAAACATTTAAAAGCAAAGCTTTTCTTCTGCAAAAGATACAAAACATAATTTTTCAATCCTCAAATTTTAAATTAATTTTACTTTTAATAAAAATAAAAACTTAGCTATTAAAATAAATCAATGTCAACCAGAAAAAAAAAAAGAAAATACAGAATTGGTTTATAATAAAAATCATAGTTCAAAGAGAAACCTTGATAAAAATGGTAATTATATTCGATGTTATTCTTTTATCCTCATTTCATGTATTTTTTTTGTTGCTTTTTTTCTATTAAAACTTATCTTGTAATTTAATAAATTTCAAAGAACACGAGTTTTTTTTTACATTTGCTTTGTATTTATTCTTCTTATTCGTATCGTGTACTCGTGTGTGTTGTGCAAAGTTGAAACTATGTTAAAATTTAAAATATTCTCATGCAAATGCGAATCATAGATCAAGGTGACGTTTCTTATTTATACCGATTATTCAGTAAAATTGTCCGAAAATATATTTTTAAAGTTAGGAAAAGTATTTGCATATTTTCATTTGACAACAGTAGTAACAACTGAAAAAAAAAAAAGAAAAGAAAACTGTGTAACTGTGTACTGAAAAATAAGTGGACGTATTTTATAGTATAAATAATTTTAAAACTTTATGCCGCAATAAATATTTTCACTTTGACGTAAATACGGTAATAAATAAGATAATTTAAATTATTAAATTGTTTCGCATTTTCGCCGTTATTTATTTATGACAATTTGCACATAAGCTACTGGAATTTTATTTATTTAATAAGCTTACATTTGTCATTTGCGATATACATTTACGAAAATTATTATTTTGCATTTTTTATTAAAAAAAAAAAACTATCAAAAAACTTAAAAATTACATTTTTTAAATACTTTATTTAAATTGATTAACTTTTTTTAAGTTAAAGACTGTTTTCATTATTTTATTAGCTTTTTTTTATTAAAAAAAAAAAAAATGGAATAATAAATTTTTTATTTTTATTAAGGTAAATCAACTTTCAACAATCAACAATTAAAGTAAAGACTAACGATTTATGGTTTTTTAAATTTTATCAGCCTTTTTTAAATGAATAAAAAACAGCAAAAATATTTTATTTTATTGATTTAACAAGAAAACTCTTTTTTTCCTTTGACAAAATATTATTTTTATCCTACAAAAAAAAAAAACAAATAGCTTTATTATCAATTTATCGGTTCGAAGTATTATCCTTTACAACAATTTCAATTTTAATGGACTAATATATTTAATAACTCAATTAAAAGGATTAATTGATAGATTTTATTGAAAAACAATCTCTCTCGGAGAGGGCAAACGAGTGGGCAATTTTCAGCGTTTTATAAAATAATACTGTGTGTACGTGTCCGAAAAACACAAAACACACACACAGCTGATAGCAATTCACCTGAATAAACCACATCTATACATACCCACACCCACGCACACACACACATTTATTTCCTATACACCCATTTGTGTGTGTGCGTGTGTGTGTGTGTTGGTATATGAAATTGGTGCGCGATAAATTTCCCATCTATATAGATAATTTTCATATTCATTCATTGGTTTCGTTATAGTCCTGTTGGTGGCGGCGATTCTACCCTAGTTGTGTTTGTTGGCCGGTTATCAATAATGCGTAATAAAGATTTGCCCGATCGTAAATGTCGCATATGATAATTGTCAATTATATTACGGATACCAGCACGCACCACCAGTCTATATATTTACCATACTATTGCAGGCAGTAGTGGTAGTGGTAGGTAGTGGTTGTGGCCAAATCGGCGGATAATTTTTAATTAAATCGCCACGCAATAACAAATTGGCCAAATCAAAATTCACCTCCATCCATTCGCCTCTATTTTCCATAAATGCAAAACGACTTTTTCTCTGCTCTTTTTTCAAACACTTTTCACATTGTATTCCCAATTATTTTATCGTGTTTTGTCGTCTATTGCCACTGCGCAGAAGAAGCGCTCTGCATTGCTTTTCAAAGCCTTTATTTAAACGAAAACAGATGGCGCTATTTTCTTTACTATTTAGCCATTTATCATCTACTACTACTGCGCAGAAGAAGCGCCCTGCATTGCTTTTCAAAGCCTTTATTTAAACGAAAACAGATGGCGCTACTTTCTTTACTATTTAGCCATTTATCATCTACTACTACTGCGCAGCAGAAGCGCTAAATATGATTTTTAGGTTAAAATTAATTCATTACAATCATTATTCATTAGTTCAAATGAAACTTCTTTTATTGGAATCCCAACAAATATAATTTTTCATATATGTAGAGCAGTTGATTTGAATTCTGTATAGAGATGTATTGAATTCGATAAATAAATGAAATTAGCGGTGAAATGATCTCTCTATAGCTCTATACCATGCTGATGGCGAAGAAACACTCAATAATTTTAATTGAAGTTGCAGCTGGTGCGGAATGCGCCTCTCGTTCATTTTCGCCTTTTTACAGCGGCAAGCACTTCTTTACACATGTTATAAACATTTATTTATGGAAAACGCACTTAAAATAAATGCAAATGAATTATATACGTTAGCGGGGGCGGGAAGGGGAAGGGAAGGGCGAAGAGGAGCGAGTTTTGAGAATAAGAAAGAATTTAAGTGAATTATTAATATTATTCTCTCGTAAATGTAATTTATACATTAAAATTTATTTATAACTTTGTACATACATACATACAGTATGCACGCTTGTAGTGGTGTAACTGTTTCTCATGCATATACGAAGACATACAATAAAATCCAAATTAATGGGCGACTGGTTTTAAGTTAAAAATAAATAACTTTAACAACGGATGAAAATTTATTCCACTGAATTGTTAAGTGGATTTATTTATATATAATAATATATACATATTCATGCGCGCGCAAAGACCACAAAGAAACTCTCGTAAAAGTTTCCAGCAAAAACTCATATTTTCCTTTATTAAAATTACACTCTCGAAATTCCTCTCGTTGCTTCTTTTCCAGTTTTATGCCGCGGCCGATAAATAAAACACCCACGCACTTTTTCACAATACTGTATAGTACATTTATTTTCGAACAGATTTTTTTTTCTTTCTCTCTCTCTTTTATTCTGAGCAGCATTATTTGTCTCGATGTAATTGCATATAGTTTTCTTTGTGTATTTTATTTATTGATATTATATATTGATAAATTTGCCCTTTAGCAAATGAATATGTACTTATTGTTAGTATTTATATAAAAGTACTTACGACCGCAATAATTACATTCAATTCTCTTTATATTTGATTCCTTTTGTTGTTTTTTCTTGTTTTGTTTTGTTGGGTTATTAGAAGCTTTAGTTGTTTTTTTTTTTGTTGTTGTTTAGTTATTACCATTGCTTTTGTTTAATGTGTGACACACGTAACTTGAAGTACATATGGATAGCAATGGTAGAAATTATAGAATATGGTGTATTTATGTAATAATATACGAGTACGCATATTTGTGCTCGATAAATAATATTAAAGTAATCAATATATTATTCATAAAACAATCGTCAAACGATCCTCATCAATATTCAGTTTGTTCTCTGGTTTCGACTTCTATTAAGTACTTATAATCTTTTTTACTTATTCAATATACTCGTAATAGATGCTTGCTGTATGTTAATATTATTTTTGTATCAGTTGGATATTTACATTAATATTTACCTCGAGCGATAAATATTTTATAATTTATGTGTATAATTTTATATTCCGACTGACTGTCGTTAAGGATGATTGATTTTTTATTCTTGTTTTTTTTTTTTTTTTTTTATGAAAGGATTGTTTTCATTAAAATTACTGAATTTTATTTGCTAATTGGAAATTGATTTAAAACTCTTGATTAATTTTTTTAAATCTTTTTAATCAAAAAGTACTAATTTTAACTAAAACTGCAACAAAAAATAATTTGATGATTTTGATTTTAAATTTTAAGTTTTATGCTCTTTTTTAACTAATTATGACAAATGGTTAAAATTTGTTTTAAACTCAGACTACTTCTTAAATATTTGTTGTTTTTCAACATTGATGTAATGTAATGATTAACACCCTTAAAATTTATTTATTTTAATCAATCAAAGATTTTTAAAGAAATTTGTACCTTAATTTGGAACATACGGAATATTTTGTCTCTTTTATATGAAAAAAATAATAAAATAAAGGGAAGGTTTTAAAAGTTCTTTATGATAAAGAACAGGACTTCAAATCTGGAATTTATAATTGTTTGGTAAAAGGTTATGATAATAGTTTATTTTTAAGTTTCAACTTATTA
>JASKGO010007441.1:0-12908 GCA_030556065.1 Holobus sp. GC000080 | reverse complement strand
ACTTGCTTCGTCCTGTAAATATCTCTTGTCATATTTAATTATTAACAGGCACAAATTTCGGTTCAGTTTTTCGTAAGTATGGTTTGTAAATGAATATAGTAATCGAAAAGCACAATTATCCTTACTATTATACTAAAGGAAATTCGAGGTCATTTCCAGAAAAGTATTTACTTTTTATGCTAGGTGAGTGAAATTTGGCATACGTAATCGTCGTGCTCCCCAACCGTGATTTTGAAAAAACTACTGAAAAATTTCTAACCCAAAAAAAGTTATTAAACAAACGAGTTTCGTTACTTCCGGACGCCATATTTGTTTTTCGAAAAATTTTTTTTTCAATTATTCTTATAAACCGACTAATAATCAACAACTTTTTCAAATANTGTTTAATAACTTTTTTGAGGTTGGAAAATTTGAAATTTTTTTTCGGCGAATCGCCTTTGGGGAGCAAAAAAAATTGGATATGGAAATTTTGGTAAAATTCTGAAATACCACTACAACTTTTCTAGAAGGGCCCTCGAATTTAGTTTAGTATAATAGTAAGGAGTAAGGAAAATTGGATATGGAAATTTTGGTAAAATTCTGAAATACCACTACAACTTTTCTAGAAGGGCCCTCGAATTTACTTTAGTATATAAGTAAGGATTGCCCGATTTTGATAAAATGAAATTGTATTCTTATACAATAAGGCAATATTTCGAATTTATTGCCATAAATGTGATAAAAATTATGACATTTTTATATTACTTTCTAGGTGGCTGGGAATGGTTTTAAAGGTTTTAAATCCTTTCGAGCCACCTTGTATACAAATGACAGCAAACCACAAATGTCGATTTTAATTGAGTAATTAACAAACTCATTGGCTAGAAAATGTGTCTTGTTTTTATTTCTCCACCACTTATAATTTCCGCGATCCTCTAATTGGAACAACCAATGCGATCCATCCTAATCAATGTATAATGTAACAAAAGCTTGTTTTTTCTTATTAGTCTTAACATTCCAAATTTAAGAATTATTTTTTATTGTTGGGCGATAACCATTATACAAGTTTTACAAAAATATCTCAGCGGTTAACTTAAGACTGAATGCGTATCACTGCTTCATTAATTGAAAAATCTTCTCTTGCAAATAACAACAATCTCCAAAAACGGTTCCAAATGATATTTAAAATGTTTCTTATTAGATAAAAAAAAAATAGGTATACCGGGTGACAAAAAAAAGTGGCGCAACCCTGTCATTTTTTTATTTATCAACCGATTTTTACAAAAATTGTTACACTTACATAAGAAAACATTTCCGATTTATTGACATAAATTTCAATTTTGCATCACTTCCGGTTTCACCGGAAATGACCCCAACTTTTGATTTTTAAATGGCAAACAGAATTTGTATCGTGTCCGACAGTTGATACAAAATCTTGTACAAAAAAATGGAGCAACATCATTTTCTTGTATCAAAACTGCGCAAAGAAAACACTCGGTAAACCATGTGTTTTGGTTTCGCTACTTCCTAACCTCAAATAAAAATGTCGCAACTTGTGTCACATACGACATATGATACATATAACCCACAACTGACATTGAAGTAATAGCTAATGAAAACGTTAGTTTCACCGAGTCTAGACTGTATCGTGTATAACAGGTAACGACTATTTGATACAAAAAACTGTACAGTTTTGTTTCTACAAGATTTGATACAAGAAACTGCATCGTGTCTAATCGCCTTAAGTAGATGTGGTCAGCCATTTGCTAAAACGCCTCAAAATATGGGCAAATTTCCCCACGGGTTGGGATGTAATATAAGAAAGTAGAAAATAATTATACAAAGTCTTACAATTCTCAGTTTTTAAACTTTTGTTTAATAAATTTGCAAAAAAGAAAACATTTAACTATTAACACTGCAAAAACAAATAAAAATATCCGGTCACCGAATATTCGATTATCCGGTATACTGGGGTTGCCGAATATCCGGCTATCCGGCCAAACCACTATCCCATTCCTCTCTAATAATTATTAAAGGAATTGTTTAATTATTGTTAAAAATGTAAAAGACATAATTTTTTCTTAAGACACCTTTTTTACTACAAACATAACTGGAAGTGGGCAATATTTTGAAAAGTAAACCTAATAGAAAAACACTTTTTTTAATGTATTAAAAAAAGACAAGTTGACCACAAGTGGAGACCAATTTGGAGGATCTAGATTTTAAATGAAATTGGGATTGGCGAAAAAAAATATCTTGCAGTTTTCCCATAAAAAAATGCCCTCAGTTGAAAAAAAACCCATCCTGTGGATATTTTTCGTTTACAATAATAAGAACAACATTGTATTGATGTTTTTGACACCCCATATCACCCACATGTTTTCATATTACGTCACAAAATGGACACCGGTGGTTTTTTCTAAAACTGCGCAATTAATATTTAAAATATACCTTTTTTAAATAAGGTTACGCATGCAAAAAAAAAAATCATTATAATCGTTATAATTTAATTTGAGAAATGTCGTTATTTCTTTTCTAAATTTGTAATGAAACTTAAAATTTTCTCATATACGATATTATGATCTTTATCTTTGTAATATTTGTCTGCCTCAAAAAGCTATAACTGAAAGTGAGCAATACTAATCATTATTGCTGATAGCGATGATTAAGAGAACTCGGGTAAATATTTGCTACCACTTCAACCATTAACTTTAAGCATTTGAAATCGATAATTGACGATGGCAAGTGATCGCATACGCAATAAATACAAATGTTTGAAGTGTTGGCGCAATTATTCCGATAAAACTATGCAATAAATAATAAACAAACAGAACGCCTCATATCCTTTGATAAAATGTCAACAGTTTCGATTTTCGGCGAAATCGAAAAAAATATCATAAAAGCACCGAATAATGGAAACTTTACGTTTATTGCAGAAAGTAAATTTAAGAGTTTACAAGTAGTAAGTCTTATCGGAGCAACTCTAATTGCAATTGAACTTTTGCTTGACGAATTTATAAAGTTTATTGTTTTAATTGACCTGTTGTATAGAAATTGTCATTTTTATTTTCTCATTTCTTTAATTTTTTTATATAGAAACTTGTTAATTTAATATAATCAGTATTAACATATCATATGAAATGACCACTCGGATTAGAAATTATTATCAATCACTATTTGCAAGGAATATTATATACTGAACAGTTCTCTGTAAAAATTTAATAATTTCTTGTTTTCTTCCATATGATGAAGGCTGTTGTTATGCTTTAAATTTCTTGACATTTAACTGCACATTTTTATCGCAAAGTCAATTAAGTTAGCTTATTTTTAGAAATTTCATTTATTGTAAAGTAAAATTACAAAATAGGGTACGAAATGTTAGATTAATAAAAATTAAATTAATAAAACTCGATGTCCCTATGTATAATTAGAAAACATGAACGCCAAATAATATAACAAAGTTAAAATTTTGCCCAAATTTCAAATGATTTAGAAGAAAACTTTGCCATATTCTTATTTTTTTTTTTTTTTACAAACTTCATTGTTTATTAGACTAAAAAAAATTAAGATCACTCCAGTTTTTGGATTTTGCTAAGTCGTCCTTTACTTTATCAAAATATGCTGCCTTTTATCTATTTTTTTCTTATTAATACTTGGAAGAACGCTTATTTTTTTTACCAATTGCAGTTCTCGAAGTGTTGAATTTAATCATTTTTGCTAGTAGTGGGATGTTTTTAAACTTTCGCAAAGAAACAAATATCAATATTTTTAGACTACTTTTGTTAGTACTGTGAGTATAATTAATATGTTTGAAAGAATTACTGTGTATGGCTGAAAATACTTTTGGGTTGCAGTATTTCATGGTATTTTTCTTTTGGGATAAAAAAGAAAACCAGTAAAAATACCGGGTGGCAACGAATTTATATTAAAAGCTTAGTATGTTTTTATTTAACCGCATATTACGAGTAAAAATATCAACCAACTTTTCATTTAAAATTAGTTGTTATAACTTCTTTAAGATTGCATTTTTTTTGTTAGCAAAAAAAAAATAATAATCAAAAGTTTGCTGATAGAATCTAATTAATTAAATGTCTCCAAATTTTGAAAATCGGAAAAGTTAGAAGCAGACCCTGATATAATCATATACTCCAATGTATATCCAAAATAATTATTTTTGGTAAAGATTGTTTTTTATGAGAGTCTATTTGTGAATTAAAAGACCAAAAGTGGAAAATAATTCGAAAAGCAATCAAATTTATACAAAAACGCGTTTTCTTCTAAATAATAACTAAAATATGAATCAGAAAGCTAATATATTTTTCCTGGGCATTTTTGATGATCCAAATTCATGGGATCTCCGGTAGTTTCTAACTTAATTTCATTTTATTAGTATTCTTTTACGGCCCCAAAATCTTTGACCCCTCTTACTTTTCATTACAATAATTCGTAAAACACATTAATTTGTTACAGACATTGCAACATGGCTTTCCTCATAAGCCAACAGCAATGGCATGGGATCCAACCCTACGATTGCTTTGCATCGGCACCAGCACCGGTGCGATCAAAGTGTTCGGCAAACCGGGAGTGGAATTCTACGGACAGCATTCCCAGAACGAAACAGTAATAAAGCTGGTCTTCTTGCCCAATGCGGGACGCATAGTATCCCTTTGCGCCGAAAATTCGCTGCATTTATGGGAAGTGAATAAAAGCTCGCTGGTGCAAGTGACTTCGCATGCGATGGAAGGCAAACTGAAACGCATTAGTGCACTTTGCGTTGATTCGACCGGCGAAAGGCTCTATTTAGGAACTGAAGGAGGCAACATATACATTATGGACCTTAAAGAATTCAAGATGACGGTCGATATAGTCTACCAAGATATAGTTCTTCAAAGGTATTTTACGATTTTCCATATTTTCAAAAGTGCAAATGGTTTTTTGGCAGTAATATCATTCCATTACTTTTAATAAATATTAATGAAAACATGAAAATTAGACATTTGAAACAAATCAAAAAGGAACTTTACTGTTGTGACTTTTCAATAAGTTAGAATTAAAATTGATTATAAAAGTTCAATTTCTCCAGTTATTGATCCAGATAAAAATGATTGGAAATGAGGAACAATTAGACAACAACAACAAAAATTAAGCATTGTATTGATGGAGGTATTCCATTTAAAAGTTAAAGATGACAGCTACTTTCGGTGTTATGTTATTGGCACAGGCCGAATATTAATCTTTGAATTTAGGTGGTTTAGATGAATCAGATTACCAAATCTAACTAAATAAAAAATAACTATAATTTTTCATTGAAAGTGAATAGCTATGACTTCCAAGGCACAAGCACATGCCAATAAATCAGAAATGTCTTATAAAAAGTTCACTTTTTCTAAAAATTGTAGGGGTGGTCTTAAAATGTTGCCCCCCCCCCCAGTATGCCGTCTTCTGTTTTTTAAATGTGGTTCACCTGCGATTGAAAACATTCAAAAAGACCAGTAACATAAAATCTTTGATTTGCAAAATTGACATTTATCTGTATTGGTCGGCTTTAACCATTGAACTGAATAGATCATAGATCAACTTATTTCATTTTCTAATATGTGAACTTACATAAAAGCAAACAAAACACCATAGATGAATAGAATATGGTGGTGAGTAAGTAGTTTGAGGATAATTATTAAAAAGCGTAACTAATTTCATACTTTCCATGATTAAATGGAAAAATTTGGAAGATTCTGCCCTTTATTTAAAATGTGTCAATTTTAAATTTGAACAATAAGTAAATGTTACATCTAAACAATAGCACAAAAGAAATGTTATTCATAGATGTTATTCTCATGTTACGGATCCCACGTTATACAGGGTGGTAATAGTAAGTAGTAGGGTACTGATATACAGTGTGCGGTACTTTCTTCAATTTGTATTTAAGACATTTATTAAAGATTACGGATCGGTTTAATAGGCAAAACTTGGTTGAATTACCACCAACCCTCTTTCATTTATAAAAATTTAATTTATATCATGATCCTTAAAGTAGCTAGCTACAAAGTATTATGAATAGTTTAACGTATTAATTACATCAGTTTTCCGAAATTGTGGTTACTTAAGAGAATTTCTCTTTTTCTGCTGCCTCAGGCCAAATATAAAACTGCAAAAAAAATATATAAAAAAATGCCCATTTAAAGAGAGAAATTGTTTGCAGTATTTCACATAAACAAAATCCGGGCGCTGTGGAGGCTATAATCGAGCAGCCCGATCACCCGGAACGCATCCTCATAGCATACAACCACGGCCTAATCGTCCTGTGGGATTTGAATGAAAGCCGAGTGTTGAAGACCTTCAAACCGACGCATCAATTGGAGTCGGCCTACTGGCACGCCGAGGGCACTTCTTTCGTCACGTCACACATTGACGGCAGTTACATGGTGTGGAACGTGGACGAATCGGATGAATCGACCGACCTGAGTGCTGCCGATATTCAGTGCACTTACGGACCTTATCCTTGCAAGGCCATACCGAAGATCCAGAGCTTCAAGATGCCCGACAGTGAGAATCCATTGATAGTCTTCAGCGGCGGTCTTCCAAGGGCCGATTACGGTGACAAACATACCGTTACTGCTTTCACAGGAGATGATAAGCATGTAACCTTTGAGTTGTCCACCAAGATCATCGATTTCGCTGTAATATGTTCGAAGGACGAGCCGAAGAAACCGGAGGCTTTGTTAATTTTGGCCGATGAGGAAATCGTCGCTATCGATTTATTGTCGGATGATTGGAAAGTTATGAGGCTTCCGTATTTGTACTCGTTGCACGACACACCCATGACGTGTTCGTATGTGGTGTCCAATGTACCCGAGGAGCTTTGGAATGAAATCAAAAGCGCCGGTTTGGAACAGAATAAGAATTTGTATTCGGATAGAGCGTGGCCCGTCGATGGAGGCGATTTGTTGTGTTCTAAAGGGAGCACGCCCCACAGGGATTTGCTGCTTCTTGGATTGGAAAGTGGTGCTATTGTTTTTTATGATGCTGGTAGTGTGGCACTGAAACCTTTGTACACTTTCAAATTGGCTCCGTTTATTCAGGGAAATTCTGATGGTAAGACTTCCTTATTTTTAAGAAGGACCTACTCTCGGGCGCATCAAGCATCCCATCAACCTTTTTCATCAACACTCATTGTTTGATTTGTAAGAGATGTTTTTGGGTGGTGAATTGCTCTTCGTGACTGCAATTATTAAATAGATTATCAAACTTTGAATCTATCGCCATCACGGCCTGCCTCAAGCTTCGAGAGTTCAATCATTGTCTTTATAAAATTAATCAAGTTTCAGAGCAGTTTCCATAATTAAAAGATATGTAATGTTTTTAGAAAATGCAGAGCATGAGGAAGAAGAAGAGGAAGAATGGCCGCCGTTCCGTAAAGTGGGTGTTTTCGACCCCTATTCGGATGATCCCAGATACGCCGTTCAGCAAATCTCCTTGTGTCCTATTTCAAAAACAATGGTCGTTGGATTTGCAGCTGGCCAGCTATTGATCACCCAATTTGGCACAGAAGTTTATAGCGAAGACATCAAAACATTAGAGGCAGTTATTTTGCCGGAAAGCGATGGTGTTTGGAAAGGAGTATCGAAAGTGTCATTGCGCATCGAAGGAGTAGAACAACAACCTGGATTCCAATGCAGAAATATTCTACAAGTTAATCCGCCGTCGAGCATCGTGTGTGTCGCTCTGCAAGCCGATTGGGGATTGACTTCTTTGGGTACCGCTTACGGACTGGTTCTGTACGATTTCATACAGAACAAGGTTGTGCTGACGACGAAAACTTATAAAATCACAGACACCAAAGAAGTGGGCGAGGGACCTATTAGCAGGGCCAAGAGCTTCAAGAAATCAATCAGAGAGTCGATTCGCCGCTTGAGAAGAGGAAGGTCTCAGCGAAGACCAAATCAGGAGAAACCGCAAGTGGAAACGAAACCTGTCGAAAGGCAAATTGAAGCAAGGAACAATAAAGACCCACTGAATTCTTTAGTGAAGTGTCTCTATTTTGCCAGGACGTTTCTTATTGACAGTAAGTAATCAGATGCTTTTATGTTTAGTGGAGAAATGCTGTTAGTTTCTATTTTATTGCCACTAGGTATGAGTTAAATTAAAAAAAAATTTTTTTTTTACTTTTCTAGATCAAAGTACAGTTTGTACTTTATGGGCTGGCACTTACGCTGGTACTGTTTACGTTTACATAATTAACATCCCGAATTCGGCGAAAAGAACCAGCGAAGAAGTGAAGGCCCGCCTCGGAAAGGAAATCCAATTGAAACACAGGGCGCCCGTGCTTAACATCACAGTTTTGGACAGCAGTAATCGACCGTTGCCCGATCCGTTACAGCCGGCTCCGTTGCCAGGAGCAACGCAGCCGCATCGTGTCATTTTGAGTTCCGAAGAACAATTCAAGATTTTCACGTTGCCCGCATTGAAACCGTTCAACAAGTTTAAATTGGCTGCCCAAGAAGGTATTTCATTGGCAATTGTTGAGATTTTCGTTGTTTCTAATTTTAACAAAAACTGTTTTTACAATTTCAGGTGCTTTGTTGCGACGCTTGTCTTTTGGCAATTTCACCTGTAAAGTTCCCGACACCGAAGCGGACGTTCATTCAGAAGTGGACCTAATGTTTATGACTAATAATGGCGAGTGTTGTATTTTAACGCTGCCCGATCTCAAGCGACAAATGTGCGCTGTGGTTACGAGAAAAGAGGACGTCAAGTAAGTTTTTATTTTTTTATTTTTCTGTTTTCGTTTTTAAATTTCATGTTTTAATAACTTGACTTTGGTACTTATGGAAGTTTACAACTTTTCTAATCTCTACATTAACTAATAAGAAAGTTTATTTTTATTTTTTTTGCTTTCCTCATCATTCTTTATAATACCCTGACATAATTTTAGTTAATCAATATTGTTCACGGAGAATATACAGGGTGGTCATTAGGTCTACTTTTGAAGGTATTGCTAATGTACATTTTTAAAACTAATTGAACAATTATTTTAACTAATTATTACTGAGATATGTGCTTTTATAAAAAATAATAATAATATTCTATAAATTGCACAGCGTGTTCGAAAAAAAAAATCTCCAAAAATATAATTTTAAATGCAAAATGACTTAAAAACTGTCCATTTTTTATTCCGTATTATTATTCAGCGTAAAAAGTCCTTTAAGAAAAGTAATATTCGGTAATTATTCGAAGAATACTTTTTAAGTTATTTCAAGAAAAGTAAATTTCCATGTGTTGTTATGGGAGTACGTTGTTATGACGCAGTGGTGACGTCACCTTTTGCAATACTAACTAATGAAGATTTCGTTTCTTTGGAATAACTCAAAAAGTATTCATCGTAGACTTATCTAATAAACTTTTCTTATAGGTTTTTCTACGTCAAATAATGATATTAAGTGAAAGTTGGGTAGTTCCATTTGATAAAAAAGAAGTTATTCTGATTTTAAAATGTTGTTTTTTTTCAAAAAAATTCTCGAACATCTTGTACAATAAAAAAAAACGATTTTTTTCGGGAGACAATTTTTACAAAAATTACTGGAAGTCAGCTTTATCTTGAAAAGTAGTCCTAATAAGAAAAAACTTTTTTTTAAATCGTTTTTATTTTAAAAATAGAATCGAAATATGAAAAGAAAATTAGTGTGTCCCCTTTGAAATGTCGAAGTTGATATCAACTTCCGGTATAACCGGAAGTGGTGAAGTGCTGAAAATATTTAAGTTAAGTAGGGCCTTGGGAATAATTAAGATATCAAAAATAAAAATTGCTCTATTTAAAATAGTTCTCCCAAAACAGTTAACCGGCCAATTAAAAAAACACCCTATATTGTATTTAAAAATATAAACAACAAACATTACTTTTTTCTATTTCAAATAGTTTCCTGGGAATGAATTATCAAAAAATAGATGATTTTCGGTTTTTCGCGATAATTCGGCAACCAGGAAACATATCTGAATTTTTTAAGGAAATATTAGTTGAGCTTAAAATTCTGCCCATTTTTACCCATTTAACTTTAACTGAATCTCAATCTTTAAATTGAAAAAATGTTCACTCTGCATACGGAAGATTCCTTGAAATATCTTAAAAAGTATTCATCATAAAACTACAAAATTAAACTTTTTATCGCTATAAAACAAAAAAAGGAGGGGTGGGGGTTCTATTTGAAAAAAATGAAGTCAATTTGATTATAAAATATCATTAGCTCAATACATTGCTGATGTAATGTATGATCACATATTTTGAGAATTACAAGGAAACAAAATTATCAAGTTATGATCAACAATGACAAATGAGTTATATCGATTTTCTAAAGCTTCTATTTTTACAAAAATAACCGGAAGTGGCCGATATTTCAAAAAGATGCGCGACAGAAAAAAAAAGTTATTTGTTTTTAATTCGTCTTAATTTTTTACTAGCGAATTAAAATGTGAAATTAAAATGGGCCATATCGATGCCTTCCCGCTTTCATTAACCACCGTGTATACATAGATTGCCTACATCGTTACTTTTATTTTAATCATATTTCAATACTTTATCGATGTCAGATTCTGATCGACTGCTCATAATTTCTTTTTTTTGCTTTTTTTTAATCATCTGCTTTCACTCTCATACATTAATTACAATTCTATATTTTTGAATACATTTATTCACTACAATAAAATTAAAATTATTAATACCTGGCAGTAATAAAAAAAAAATAATAAACAACAATTAAATGTTTACAACTTTTTTTTAAGTGAATTCATGGGGTTGTTACACATTTAGGAGTGCGAATTAAGCCAGTGCAACTATAAAAGTAGAAGTGAGATATTAATTTTGTTGCATTTTTAAATAAGCATAAAACGAATAAATTGACGATAATATCTGCAATAGAACACAAGTAAATAGTTTTCCGATTGTTAATTAACATTTACTTACTCCAATGGTCATATTCAAGCGAAAATAACCAAGAGGACCGAATGGCGTTCCCATTTCCATTTCGAACATAGAATAAGTTATGTTACAAATTTTGTGGAACTCCTTATCACTTTGAAAATGTCTTATTTCGGCGAGGGTTTCTTTGAGTTGTTGTCCTGCTGAAATCATTATTTCGCTGCTATATAGTGCACTCCATATAGAAATTAAGCAAACAGTCAAGGTGACATAATTAAAAAATGAAAATTTCTAAAAATGAAAAAGTTATTGTATTAGGAAAGCAATTCAAATATTAATTACTTGAAACAAATTGTAACAAATAAATGCAGAGCAGATGGAACCAGAGTAGTACAAAAAGAAACATGGTATTCTTATATTCTTTCTAATCAGAAAATATGCCCTAAAAGCACACAATTTTTAATATTTAAATCAATTTAAAAAGAGTAGAGGGAATTTCATATTGGATTGATATTGTTTAATGAATTTTTTTAGTTGCACTTTTTTGTTTCGATTTCCATTGTCCATTTCCATCAACATATTTTTTAAATCTAAGAATTCGTCAGTCAATATCAAAAAAACAAATAGAACCAATAAACTGCAAAGGCCACATGCAAAAGCAATTATCATTGGTGTTTGGTAATGATACGACAAAAACAATTGATAAACTGGAAAGAAATCTTTATTAAATGGTACAATCTGAAACATATAAATAAATAAATGTTAATGGGTGCCGTTATAAACTATAATAAACACGTAAACTTACTGTATTCATGTACTGAAAACATTTCTTATGTTCAGTGCAAGACAAAAATGTCCAAATGTAGATCAAAAAGAAAATAGCAAGCAATCCTATGAAAGTAGCAAAGGCATAAGTAATTTTGCAAAGTGTTTCATTTAGTTTCCTGGTGGAATTTGCTATATTTTCATTTAACATTTCAAATGCTTTACACCATTTGCTCCTTTTGTTGTGCATCACTATTAAGAAACTCATTGAAGTGAACGTTATGCAAATCATTTGCAAATCTTCAAATGTTTCTTCCTTCTTTTTAAATCCTTCAATGGGAATTTTTGAAGAAATAATTGAATCTTTTATTGTTTGATTAATCATTTTACCAGAGATGAATAAGTGGCCTAAAGAGCCATAAGCAAGATGAATTACAGCGGCAAGTATATACCATTTGAACAACTTGTTAGGGTTTTCAAATACGCCGATTAACTTCAACGTATTAATAAGTGGAGCAAGAAGAATTTCTTGAGGATGTTTAGACATTTTCAATGAAAATGAGTTGTCTAATAATTCTAATTGCATATTATTAGGGCAGTATTGATTTTTATTCTAACATTAGTCATTATTTCGATGAAAATGATTAATCTGCTAAAGTAAATAGGTAACTAAGTAAACTTATTAGTAATATTTACTGTATAGGGCTTAGGGCTTACTAATGATACCACTTTTAAATTGTAATAAAGTGAACGAAACTTTACTTAACTAATATGTCCAAATATTAGAATGAAACAAATTTTAATCCTAGGCATGTGAAAATTCCAAAGCCATAGGTAATTTTGCAAAGTATTTTATTTAGTTTTCAGCTTGAAGCTGTTAAATTCGCATTTAACAATTCTAAACTTATTCATTTGACATACAACACTGATAAGTAAGTGTACTTGAAGTGATACTTATTCCAATAATTTGCAAGTCTTCAAATATTTGTTCGTTCTTTTCATTTACTTAATTTATATTTCAAAATTCAAAATTTTCTAAAAACTAGAAATCTTTGGAAAATGATTGTCAAAACTTAATATTTTATCTACCTTTGTGGCCTTTCTTCCTCCATTTTGATGTTAAATGGCCAGGTGTAGCCGGAGGACGTGCCGGGGGTTAGGGTCCGTTTTCAAGGATTGTTAACCGCAGATCTTGTACGGAGTCGGGATAACGACTAGAAGCTCACGGGAAAAACTAACGACTTTAAGTAAGGGA
>JASKGO010007439.1:0-92898 GCA_030556065.1 Holobus sp. GC000080 | reverse complement strand
GACAAAGCAAATACAATTTGCTGAAAATACAGCTTTAAGAGCAATCACAAAAATAAGACACCCGGATAACCCCCTACACAATCCACCGAACCAACTGCTATACGCCCTAACTGTCACCATTACAGAAAGGCATGAACACCTAAAATCAAAATTTAGAAACAAAGAAACCAACATAGAAATAATCCGACCGATGTGCACAAGACGAACGATTAGAAGTAAACGAAAAAGGCCACAGAAAACACTATTCGAATTCTACGAAGACGAACAATAATAATTATACATATACATCATTTTTTCTTTTTTTTTTTCATTTTTTTTTTATCCTATTATATTTTATAATCCCCAGGCTGAAAGACCAAAGGGGTCGATAGCCTTGTGCAAACTTTGTAATAGTTTGTATAATAAAGATATTTTCTCTCTGCTGATACCTTTTTTGTCTTACAAAAAAGTGTTAATACAGTAAAAACTTTAATAAATAAAACATTAATTTCGGTTTAAGGAATCAAATTGAATAAAGTCGAAGACGTGATTACAATTTTAATTAAAAAATAATTTGTGTTTTAACATTGAGCAGATAAAATGCCACGAAATTTAAAGTTTAATTATTGCAAATTAATTTTGCGAATTTCAAGCAATGAAATGAGCATTGATCGATTAAATGTATGTAAATAAAGCGATCTATAAAAGGTTGTTGAGGCAATAAATTTTTATTTGCAAAATATTATTGACAAATTTGAGTACAGAAAATTGCAAAATTGGATCGAATAATGGTTTTGCAATAAGATTCTAGTTTTTTTTTTTAATAAATTTTCCTAAAAAATATTAATGTATTTAAAATTCTTCTACATTTGTTTTGTTGTAAGATATTTAAAACCATAAAATTGTAAAAATAGTAACAAAAAACCCCTAAAATTCTATTCAAAATTAAAAAAAGCCATTGCATATTAAAAAATCCAATTACAACAAAACTTTAAGTAGCAATCTTTCATATAAATACAAAGTACGTTGATTCATATTTCCAAGAATAAAAAAGAGTCCTTTTAATACCTAGAAGACATTTAAATGTTGCCATAAACACATCGAGTAATTTATCGCAATTTATTGGAAACTTTTACGAAGCGAATGTTTTGTCTTAATGAGCAGCAACAAGTTTGATGTAAAATATGCATAAGAGTTTGTATTATAATATGATATAAGAAAATTGATGATTCAACAGTGGCACCAAGAGGAATTTCACACACAGCTCGATACGTTCGCTGAGCAGTTTATTATAATTCAAGGTAAAGACTGAAGAATTAAGTTGCACAACAATTACAAGAAGTCATTTATAGCGCACCGTACGCTAATGAAGAAAATGCGCGCACGAAATGGTTCGCCGTACGTTCGCAAGGCGCATTATCAATAAATTCGCACGAAATTAAACGTCGCCCGAAAAGGTTGGCCATTCAAAAGTCGCGAAAATCGCCAATCAAGGCGCGCGTTTCGTAATTAGCAACTTCGGTGCCGGCTCATCGCATATCGTGTGGTACATGTGAGAAAATCCGGGTTACGACCGTCTAAATATCAAAGAGCACATTTTTACAATGCGCATTTATACTATTTTATTAATAAATCGCAATTTAATTGAATCCTTTCAAGGCTGTTCGCTTTAAGTCTTTGCGCGCACGATTAGAACGATATGAAAAAGCGTTCGGTGCGCTAAATTGTTCGCACAATTGAACAATCGCGGCGCGGCGGCTCTCGGAAATGTATAACAAGAAACGATTGGAAAGTGAGGAATAAAAGTGAAAGAACAATTGAATTTAATTATTTATAATTATGCGGCAAATTGCCAAATTTGTTACCTACCGCTGGAGCGCTGCGTTAAGTAATTTCCCAAACAATGTGGCAATAATGTGCGATACCATATAGCAAAACAGCAAGCTGAGGCTGAGAAAAGTGTAACGATTTTATTTGCAAGTTTGCAAGTGCAAATTTTACGATCGCATCGTGATTCGCATAAAATTGCGAGTAAAAATAAGTGAAAAAAAAAACATTCGGAACATTAAATTAGCGTTCCCGCAGTTTCGCTTTCTTTGCTTCACACAATCATCGGCTAGCATATTAACAATTTAAATCTTCCTTTGATAAATGTGCTTAACGACTAAGAAAAAGAAGAAATGTGTCTTAAGGCTACCATTCGTTTATTTCAGACCAAGTGTGGGTATTATATTAGATTGGCGAACGAAAAAAGCATTTGGGAAAGTTATGACTTCTAATCAAGTTTCAATTACGGTTAGCCTTTATACACATTTTGTTAATTATCTTTAGTTGCAGAGACTTTGCATTGGCGATCGGTAAAGTCTTTCCAAGTCATTATGTCATGATTTTTTTTATTCAATTTCTTTTGGCTCTTCTTTAAGTAAACGTTTAGCTTGTTTTTTCATCAATTCATTGCATTGAAATCCTTCTTTTAATTTGTTGCGTAATGTTATAATTAGGAATAAAAGAAAGCTATTAGAAAATCCAATCTGTGATTTACCAACAAATTAATTAATTGTTTAATGTTTGGTATTGGTTAATATTGGCATTTTCTTAACGTTAATTAAATTTCGATTGAAGTCATTGTATTAAAATGATGGCTTTTAACTTTGGGAATTCGCTGGAGACAATAACAAAATGTATTTGAATTTTTAATTAAAAAGCAGTTATTTTAGTTATTGTCTATAGAAATCTTTTCATTAGTTTATTAACAAACTGCAGATGGGTTTAATCATTAAAAAAGGAAAGTTATTATTGAAAAATTAAATATTTCGCCACTTTGTTTGTTATTTAGCTACTAAATCGACAAAGAAATACAAATTACTTTTGGAATCAAATTTTCATTTGAAATAAATTAGACATTTTTATTAGAGTTTTCAATTATTATTTTACAGCTTGTATTTGGAAGTTTTAATTAAACTTCAATGTTTTCACTGTGCTTTACTACAATAAGTTAATTGAAAACCTTTGTTGTCTTTTAATTTGCTTAGAAATTAATTAAAATATTCTAAATAAATATTTTTACATTATTTTTAACTTACAAAATATTTATATTTATTATTCTTCGCATAAAAACAGAGGTATTAATACATGGAAATTTTAATTAAATTACAAAAAGAAAATTTAATTAGCTGCAATGTAAAGAAACGACCATTAAAATCGGTCAATTAGTTTTGATTTTATAACAAAATTTGTAAAAGCACTTTTTTACGCACGTCAATTAGAATGGTCAAGTAACGAAGTAGTAGAAAAACGTTAATATCCTTTGAACCAATTAAATATAAAAAACGGACATACAGCCATTTTAATGATAAATAGTTTGTGCTCTTTAAGTATTATATAAAAAAATTTCATGTTTTTGGTAACTCCAAAAAAATATTTTAAAAATTAATATAAAATATCCTGTATAACATTAGAAATGCAATAAAATTTAACGCGTATTGATGGCCTATTGGTAAATTTCTTTTACAAATAAAGACATCATCATTATTATTATTTAACGTGTTTTTAAAAATCCGAAAGGTAATATAATTAGCAGTAATTACCTGAAAATAACATTTAAAATCAGAGCAAAACTTTCAGTTTTATAACAATATTCAGCTTCTAGCGACGAAATTCCAGAAAAACTTAAATTAGTTTTATACTAATTAAGCTAGAGTAACTATTTTAGTGTCATTGAAAAGGTAATTTAATTTGTCAATTAAATTAAATCTATTATTATTTTTTACATTTTTTTTCTAATAAATAAATATAGTTTAAAAATGAATTATGCTATATCTTCTCAGAATTTTTAAAAAAATAATGTAACTATAAAATAATTAAAGGCAAATTAATTAGTAATAATTTGGTGAAAAAATGCTTCAAATCGGTTCATTAGTTTTAATTTGATAAGCAAATCTTTAAAGTACTTTTTACGTCCCATTTAAAATACATGGAGACTCGGTGACTTCAACGTTGCGTCAAGCGACGAAATAATAGAAAAACATAAATAACTTTTGAACTAATCAAGTTAGAGAAAATCTTTTACCATCATTTTATAGGTAACATTGTCTAAATTTTAAATATTTTGTTAATATTTCTCATTTGTAATAACTAGATAAACTATTTGATAAAGAAAAACAAAATTCCCAGTATAAAATCAGAAAGTCACTATAAATAAAAACATGTTAACAAACATTTTAAATAATTTATTTGTTAATAAAAAGAGCTGAAAAAATACAAATCTACGTATTACATTAATATTCATATCAAAATTTGTAAAAATTATTTATTGAATCTGAGCGTTCCATTTAAAATACATGGAGACGCAGAAAAACCGCCATAATTTCAGGAATAATTAAGATGTAGCTAAAGTTGTACCACCAATTTAAAGCTCATTACTCCTTTTATTTAAAAATTATATGTAAGTTTAATATTTTTCGAAATCATAAAAATTATTTAAAAATAAAAACAAAATGCCGTGTGAAAAATCTCAAAATTAATAAAGTTAAAAAAAGTATGAATCATTTGAAAGAACATTTAAGTAACTATAAAATACTAAAAAAAGTATTAAAATAAATACATTACTTCAGTTTTTATGAACAAATTTATTAAAGTGCTTCTTGATTCGCAACGTTCTAATTAAAATACACGGAGTACTGCGTTATGCGTTAGTCAAACGAGAGAGATTTGTCATCTTCGGATTCACAAAATTGAAAATCTTTTATATCTTTTGAACTAATTAAGATATTGTAACGTTTTTAGTGTCAATTTAAAGACAGTTTGATCGATTTTTTTTTTTTAATTTCTTGTAATTTAATATTTACTTGTATAACAAATTTTACAATGAAAAAAGATTCGACTTTTATATGATTTTCCTAATAACAATTCGTCAAACTCCGCATTTTATAATGTTTATATAAATCATAACTATTTTAATTGGTACATTTAAAATGTTATTAAATTTATATTTTTTGTTTATTTTATTAGGTAAAATCTGGTGCATGAAAATAAGACTTCATAAAAAATCTTCATTAAAGTTTTTATTTTTCAATTTTATGTTTTAAACAGATTCTTCTTTGTTCAAATTTTAAGAAATTTGAAATTTACCTAATAAAGATTGTTTTCTTCTTCTTTTTTTTTCATATTTAGTAAATTGCACAAATTTTAATTCATTTGTAATTTAACTGATTGAGTTTTTTCTTCATCATCTATTTGTAAATACAAAAACTAAAGTTTCCTCATTAACCACCGAAAAATACGACGATTTGTAATTTATGCAACATCCTTTGTCTAAATTTAGAAATTTTTTCAACGATTAAATAATTAAGAGGAATAAAAATGACGAAATCCAATTTGCATTAAAAGTTCCAAAGAATGGGAATATCTTAATTAACAATCTTCAACTCTTCCTTGCACGCATATAAATATAAACCTGCGAATGTATTTTATTTTAAATGCAATAAATTTTAGACAAAAAGGAAATTTTACACACAGTTTGCTTGTGTTTTGCCGTACTTCCATAACGTTTGCTCATATAACTACTAAAAATTGTAATAATTTCACTGATAGAAACGTCGTAAAAAATCCGAAAACCACTAAAACTAAATGTCAAAACTATTATTAATTTCATGCAAAGGATTTTTCTGCCGTACAATGATCTTCAGTGTTCGGCGAACGCACGAAAAAGGCAGTGAAACCATGTTAGGATGTCCAGTCCTAAATGGAAGCGCATCGATCAATCTCTGCCTAAGGATGTCCTTGCGATTGTTGCGCGCCCCGATTCGTTAATCGAGACTAATTTGCATAATATCATCGAAGCGAACCTAAATTAACTGGATTGCGTTCGGTAATTACACAATAATTAGCAATCGAGTCCTTTACAAATCGCATCAAACGCTCAAACGCTAATGTCCATTACGATTGAAGACTTCTTATAAACACACACACACACACACGCAGGCACGCTCTTCTTAAGCGTTCGATGTTTGATGAAAGAAGAAAACGAGATCTGTGAAGTAACGGCAATTAGAGTGGTGCTGCACATTTTGACCTACTTCCGATTTTATTCAACGTTCAGGATGTTTTCTTCTTTTTCTCCTACTTCTTCTTCGCTATACCTACATTCACCTTGCGAGTCCATCAATTAAGCGGCGTCTTACATAAATCGACCGTCTAATTAGACAATAGGCTAATATCTAATTGATAAGTCGGCCGACAAAGTGCAAATATTCGATTCGGATAACATTTCGAATCGTGTTTTCGAACGATCACACCTACTATTGAATAACGAAAATAATCACGCCTCGTAAATTCTTTCGCATCGCTTGTGTACCAGAAATCAATTAGATTTTTAGCGTTTATAATTTATTTTTTTATGGACTTTCCACGAATTATGTCAGACTCTGAAATCATTGCTGTAATTAGCTGGCCATAAGGCTTCTTATTGATGTGCTGATGGATTCTGCATGTGCAACATATGCTTAAGATGAAATGCTTTTTGCAAAATTGCACTTTTAAATGCATCGTGTAAACTGTAAAGTACTAAGCAATGGAAGCAATCTGCTACAGCCAAAGAGGAAGACTCTTGTAATGATTTAATGTTACTTTAGTAAATTTGCTGTAGTTTTTGTATTGATGGTAAGCTAATATCAATTAGAAATTAATTTTATTGCTTTTAAGAAATTCTACAATAAAAATTGAAATATTATGAAACAAGAAACAAAACTTTAAATAATAAAATGTCATAGAAATATATATATATATTTTTTTTTAATTTTTGTCTGGCTTAAATAATTTATTTGATAATTAAAGATTTTATGTCTTTATATTTTTGAAAATGCTTTTTCTTAGTGAATGTTAAATAAATTAGTAATAAATAATAAACGTTTTGATTAAATAATTACATTAATATTGTTTTTCTTGTAAAATATTTTCTGTCCATTGTAAAAGATAAAAGAATATCTAAGTTTGCGAATAAATTAGCATATTTATATAATAAAAAAATAACCATTGATTAAACCAATGTATAAATATCGTAACAAAATTAATGGTGAGAATAGCTGAATGTGACTTTGTATTAAGATTTGCATTCAAAGCCATAAATTTGTTGCAGATTTATAGTTTTTTTTTCCAATTATCTGAAAACGTTAAATTGCTCTAACTCAATGAGACTTTTATGAGAGTTTACGATTATAGTATATTGAAATCACTTAAAAAAATTAGTGCAAAATAAATATATTTTGTTTTTATTTTAGTTTCCCACCAATTTTGATGCTTACGGAGCATTGAAAATTTCACAAACGTAAAGTTCAACACGCCATTATTTGCATTGGTGAAATTCACACCGTTAAATCGAAAAGAAAAAAGAACTATATAAAAAGTAAAAAGCAATAGTAAATGCACTTAAAACATTAAAATTTTAATTCGTTTGTCCTATTTTCCAAAAAGAAATAAGAAGCTTTGGCGAGAAATTCTTCTTCAATTAGTTGTATAATTAAAAATGCCAATACTTGGCGTTCGGTGAAAGAGAACCGTTCCGACATTCCGCATTTAAAAAGCGAAATTGTTTTTTAATAAATATTAAAATAAATACATGAAATGCGAAAGGAAGAAAAACATTATATAATGGCGATCTATCAAGAGGAGTTCTTGCTGCTGCTTTTTCGTTACAGAAATTTGTGTCATCATCAACATAATAACTCTTCAGACCAATACAACCGGCAATTATTTATAGATATATTCTGCTGATTTATCGACTGCAAATAACACATTCAATTCTCATGCTTTAATTATTAACGAAGTTCACCTGCTTATCCTAAATGTATCAACGTCCTTGCCCGGTGGCATAATTGCAAGGCTATTAGTGAAACAAAAACAAAAAAAACAGTTTAACAAAAAATTTAGAAACAAATTCAGAAAAACGAAACTTTAAAAAGTGTATTTTTTTCTTGAAGCATCTACATAAAAATTATTATTAATCGAATTGCACATCCAGGTCGATAATAAAACGAAACAATGGATTAGTAAATGGTTCAGAAAAAAAGCTGTCGCAATCCTTTTGTTAAAATTAAACATATTTCTCGTGGTTTCTTGTAATATCTCGTTATACGATTCGGACGATGAACCAATCAATAATAATAAGTGCGCTTGCCAATCGCACATTATCCTCCGTGTCACCATAAAGCGTTTTATGGCGCTTTTAAAGAGACACTGCGGGTCATTAGAAATGGAAGCTTCCAGTTGTGAGTTGACAAAAAGTTTTACACACACATGCTGCTGATTACCCAACGAAAAGTAAAGGTCTTCGTGAACGAATCTTGCCACATTTCGTGGGAACTGCTCGGCGATTGAAATATACCTAAAACACACACAGAAACTGGTAGTATGGTAGTAGAAGCAAGAAGTATTTCCAGAGGCGTTCGCGAATAATCCCAACTATGGACGTTGTTCGTTTGCAGTTTACATTGCTCACAGTTTACATGTTTACACATTGAAACGCAGTAGTGGTAGGCAAAAGGCAAAAGGCAAAAGACAACGGAGAAGCCGAAAAGTGCCATTGCAAAAATCGCTTCTTTCTGCTTTGCCATTGGATAATATAACAGTATTGACGCATTGCAGATGCACTTAATGTGCAACGACTGGTGGCATTTAAAGTCATGACTTGCACGTTGCATGATCCAATAACGCCTAAAAGCAAATTATGGAAATTAATCTTCGGCAGTTGATGCGCGCATCATTATCCGCGCGCTAAGAATTTCCGCGTGTATTAATTAGTAAAAGCTTTTCCTAACTGAATAACTGAATATACATGTTATGAGAATTAATTCAGTAATTAGTGCCAATGGGAATATTTGTTTGACTTTCTCAAAGGGGAAATTGGTATTTAACTGAAATCTCATTGATTTTTCACTTTAAAAACCCAAGAAAAAAAATGCTAAACCAATATTGGAAGTTCAATTAATCATTTATTGAGTAATGTTACGACATTTTTTTAGGGAAATAAAAATTAATAAATGATGTAAGTTGTATTATTAAATTAAAAAATGATTTTTAACATAAATTTTGTAAAAGTAATTTTATTGTTTTTGTAATTAATATTAAATAATTATTACGTTGTGAATAGTTAGAATTT
The DNA here is from genome assembly GCA_030556065.1 of Holobus sp. GC000080. Classification (NCBI taxonomy): domain Eukaryota; kingdom Metazoa; phylum Arthropoda; class Insecta; order Coleoptera; family Staphylinidae; genus Holobus; species Holobus sp. GC000080. The sequence continues at coordinate 83,765 of JASKGO010007439.1, read as the reverse complement.
TTGTAAATGAATAAATTATTCAAAAATATAATTAAAATTATATAAATTGAACAACAACAAAAAAAAAGATAAAACAAGTTATTCAATTGATACAAAATGGCTTATTTTCATGTTTTGTTTATTAAAATAAACAAAATTCAGAAAATTTCTCTAAACAAATAAGGTAACATTAAAATCATTTTTGGATTTTCTTTATAAACCACTTAGTTCTAATATTTATTACACACTTTTCCCTATCAAAAACTTCATTTATAGCCTTACAAAAATAAAATAAAACCTATTTCTTTATGTTTACTATTAATTAATGATCTTTACATTCCACGAAGAAACAAAATTATTAATAGATCATTCATAACTAAGAATACAAAAAAAAAAACAAAGAAACAAAACCTATTAAATTTCAATCAGCACAATTCTATAAATATTTAACATTTTAACAAAAAGCAAAATTGATTCCTTAATCGTTTAATCGTCTTCTGCCTTGAACTTTTTAGCGCAATAAAAAATCCAATAGAAAAAAAAAACCATATCTTTCATAAAGCAACTGCTTAGGAATTACAATCCGCAATAAAAATGTTAATAAGCTAAATATATTTAAAGATCCCATAAAGAAGCAACAATACCATATTTACAAATAAACAAATAAGAACGGCAGTATTAATTAAATAATCCATAAAATGCAGTTCTCACAATGCAGCTCTATTTATAACTCATGCATCATAAACAATTAAAATTTACAATCCTTTGAAATCAAATATACAGAAGTAAGAATAAAGTAATCATCAAGAAAAAAAAAACAATCAAATAAAATAAAATAGAAACAAAAAATAACAATTTTTTGCCTAATTGTAATTTTCCTTCTAAATTGACAATTATTACGAGCTCAATTTGTAACTTATGATTTTTTCAAGCAAAAAAAAAACATCTAAATGGCTTCATAGTTCTTGTGCAAGCATATAAATATTACAAAAAAAAAAACAGTACAATGGACAATTGTTGGTAGGCATATCAAAAGCGACATCCATGGCGTTCATCTCGTTAATCCGAACCTTCAAAAATGAAGCGACACTTTTCACTAATTTCATTATAATTGCGCACCCATTTTCATCGCCCGTCTCTTTCGCAGTCTGAAGATCTGAAGACACAACAACAACAACAAAAAAAGTGGCATGCTATGTACGAGTATGTTGTAAAATAGGCATAATTTATTGCGCGATTACATATTGAAGAAGAAGAAGAAGAAGAACGCTAATATCGTTACGTAACTTTCTCTCTTTTAGTCTGCTCTATGGTGGCCGCTATCAATTCGAAGAATGTGAACATCTTTGCACACACACACACACACACACACACACACACACACACACACAAATAAAAATCTTAAGAAGTGCTTCTTTATGACGGTGAAGCGATAGTAAAAGTGGCGATGGTGAATGCTTGAGAAATGAAATGAGAATCAAACGCGAACGGCATAGAAAACAACGATCGCGAAACAGGAAATCAATTTTCCATAATTAAATTACACAGATTTGCGCTCCTTAGCATTCAAGCTGATCCTTTGCCGTTTTCTTCTTCTTCTTCTTCTTCGGCGGCTTGTTCTTTTCGCTGGTTTGCTGTTGATGCCATGGTACAGTGATGCTTAGCACTATAGATAGTACAACTGGTACAGCAAATATTACAAACTTTCGTTTCGTCGATGTTGCGCTATCTCATTTCATCGATGCACATTAAAGGGTTACGCTGTGCTTCATCGCAAAATAATATAATCTTAATAGAGCTCGCGCTCTAATGATAAATAATAATAGTTTACCATAAGTAAATAATTGCAAATATGTCGAAGAGATGTACCAATAAAGTATTTGTTACGAAACAATCGTCAGGAATATAAATTCGATAATTTATTATTGAGCAATGCAGAGACGTAAGTGGTATTTAATTATTGCTTGCAATGATAAGCTTGTTAGAGTTTATAAGCTTATACAGTCAACACCCACTTAAAAATTTTATAATAATATAGTTATTAATGCTTTTCAGCATACAGTACATTAAGTTTAATTGAATAATTATATGGTTTGCGAAATTTTATTTAAAAAAATGTATAAAAAATTAAAAAGCAGATATTTTCTGTACTCAACAAGTATTTTGACTTTTGTTTTTTGTTAATTTTTTATTTACTTAATTTTAATTTTTGATAAATGATTGGAATTTTATTTCTGACATTGTATGCTTGGTATTTAGATTATTTAAATATTGTCAAACTGTTAATAAATCATCTTTAATGGCTTATTGTATAGTCATTTACTGTAGGCATATTTTTCAGAGTGGTTTTGCAACTTACTAAATTGCATTTTAAAGTATTTATTGACATCGCGTCGTATCAAACTTTTAACAATAATTTTTAAAGTCTAAACATTCTGAAAAACTTTCATTCATTATTAACTGAAGTAAATAATTAGTTTTTTTGAGTTTTTTTTTTGCTCAAAATGAATGAATGAAATAAATAAATCACATTATAAAATGAAAAATAAGACCCTGTAACTTTGCTGATACAAATGCATAAAGTAAAAAGTTTACTTTCATTTCGTGTTTTAAACCTACATGCATAGAAATTATTAAGCCATTTAACGTGAATTGCAATGTTTTTGGGTATCATTGCCAATTGCGTACGCCTTAGTGGGTGTCGATAAATTTCGCATTCTTCGGGAAGTTTATGTGACATTACAGGCATTATGGGAACTTTCGCGTCAGGTGAAAAGGTCGATAGAGAAAGCAAGGAGTAAGGATGATACATGATGAGTAAAGCACACCGTTTGATCTCTAGCATATACTGTCTGTACACAATAGGAACTAAATGTATTGATCTTTAAGGCAGCCTTCGCTAACTTTAACGTATAATTGCCAAGTGAGGCGTAGAAAATTTACGGAACGGTTAAAATCGAATCAATGTCAGTGCTTCGGCTTCCATTGGTTTCGCATAATAAAATTATTAAAATTATTTGCTTTCTTTTACAGGCTTATAAACTTACATTGCAAATAGTAATCTTGAATATATTGTTATGGTAAGAATGAGAATGAGAATAAGAATAGGCAAATGATTCTTCTGAACCAAACCTTTAACTTCGTACAACTTTCAATAAAGGTTTACTGTGAGCTGACTGAAGAAACAAAAAATAACTATCTACCAAGAAATTCCATTCTTCTTAACTAATCACGTAACATTAGATCACGACCAGGAACATCTTTAATGTGGGCTCGAGGTGCACAAAAAACAATTAGCTTTCGAAAATTAATTGTTTTTATATTCGCGTAGAGTTTATTCGGATGGGAATTCAATTGCAGTCTCTATGAATTCAAATAAATTCAGTGGATTGACGTTTTGATAAATATTAAATATAAAGACGTTGGTTGCAATTTTGAAAAATAAAAACTAATCGATTAAAAATGAAAAATTATCAAAATCTTTATTTTTCTTTTCTGTTCTTTTTGCTTTCCTTTTATATTAAGTATTAACAAATCATCAGTGGCATTTTGGTACTTTAAAAGTACCATAAACATTGTATTTTTTGATTTATTAGTGAGCACAATATAATTTTGTTTTGTTGAACAAAATTTAACTAATTGTTCAAAAGAAATTTGTTACTAAAATATAAATGTATACTTTCGTTCTAAAATAGACGGTATAATAAACTGAAATTGACTTTATTTTAACTTAATTTTTATAAGTAGTTATTTTTAAATTTGTAAGGTCAAATTCGCACTTTTTAAGTTATTTTTACTTTAAAACAATTAATATTTTACTTATTTAAGTAAGTAAGCAAGCTTATTTAAATAAGCTTTCATTTGAATTATCTGGACAAAAACCATTTGCTGGTATTTGGTGTTTTTTCTTCTTTGAATTAAAAAAATTGTTTTCCGCTCTTTGGAAAGGTTAAACTACTTAAAAATAAAGTAATAGTAATAGCAGTAATAGCATTGGAAAGAGTCTTCATGAAACAAGTAATAATTAATTCATTATAAACGAAGAACTCTAGAAACATTTAGCAATAATTGACATTGATTAATCCTCAAAAAAATTATTTCGTCCTTGCTTTAATGATCTTCAACAATCAATTTATACAAAAAAAAAATAGATCATATCAAATTAAAAGCAATTAAATCATTAATTAATGTCGGTAAAACAATTAAGAACTTTTAATTACCAACACCTTCTAATAGATGATTTATTTAAATTTCTACTAATAATTACTATTCCAGTCCCATATTAATTCCTAATTAATAAAGTATGGAATATAACGATATGCAACCAACAAACAGCAAACTTTTCAAAACTTCCAAACCGTTAGAAAATTGACGATGTCATAAAAAAATGCTAAAAATAGAAAATATTTAAAAAAAAAATACGAAAGTAATTCTCATTCAATTTCATGATCCTAAACAATAAATTCGAATAAATAATTCGAAATGTCTGGCAAGTGGGAATGCTGCTACGAGGAGCAAAGTGTGACCATGAGCGCTAATTCGAATTGCTCGGAAAAGAGCGAACCGATCAGCAAGCCCAATAATAATTGCACTAAATATTCCAATCATTTCTTCTATCATCACCGATCGAAACTGAACTCGTTCACGAAGCACAACAGTAGGTTTTCCAACTTGAAATGCAGACATTTCGAAATCATCAAGCAGTCGCAACCGAGAGGAATCATTTTTATTTGGCCGCAGAAAAAGAGCTTTTATTATGAAAGGGAGTACACGTTTTGCGTAAAATTGCTGGCGCAAATGCTTTATTGGTGTCAAGAGATTGGCTTGTTTCCTTCAGGAACAGGTAATTTTTGATTTTCTTTTTCCAACATTTATTTTTGAATTGGTTTTTTACTGTTTTACTTATTTTAAAGACAAATTTATTGATTTCTACAAGTGAAATTTCAAGTATTTTGGGTATTGAAATTCTTTAATGATTTTTTCTATCATTTAGATATTTAGAAAATTACGAAAATGAAAGCTAAAATTTTTAATCAGTAATTTTACTAAGGAATTGTTGCGACAGACGCATGCTAAAAATGAAATGCCAGTTAGAAATTAAAGAAAAAATAGGGCGATAAGAAAATTTTCCCTGAAAAGTAAAAAACATTAAAAACAATTATTAAATTAAAAATAGTTCAGTACTTTATTGCTTTTTGACTTAGATAATTACAAAAACAAGCTTCGTTTTAGCACTTAAGTAAAATGTGATTGCGCAAAATGGACAAAATTATCTGATAGCACAATTATTATTAAACATTATAAAATAAAATCACTGAATAAATAATATTTTTAGGTCTGCCAATAAAAAGACCTCCGTGGGATATAAAGAGTCCTCCTCCAAAACCGGAAAACAGAGACTACATAATAGAGCCCGACTGGAATTCTATAATTTAAAAATCACCGGCTCAATACTAACCATAATAATAATTTAAAAAAAAAATGCAAAAAATCTAACTTATCGAATAGTTTGCGACATATGTAACGGCGTAAGCATCAATTCGAAAGAAGCCCCTTTAAGATTAGCGCCCCTAAGATTCGCCTCATACAGGTCGCTTCCAGATAAATCACAGTTCTCCAAATCGGCCCCGGCCAAAACCGCCCCGCGCAAATAACAGTTCTTCAAATTGGCATTCTTCAAACTGGCCACCCGCAAATTGATTCCGCCCATTCTGGAGCCTTCCAAATCCACTTCTTTCATATTGACAAACTCCATGTTGGCCTTATCACCGGACGGATCTTCGAAATTACAATTGCGCATGCAAGCGCCCTCGAAATTCGCGCACAAACTATCCACGCCAATTAATTTGGCATCATCGAGTGTCGTCTTGGAAAAATCAGCCCTTTCAAGGCAGCACCAGCTCAAATTAGCATTTGTTAATTTGCATCCACTCAAGTTAGCATACTTGAAGTTGATATTTCTTAAATCCAGCTTACTTAAATCCGCCCCTTTGAGATTGACCCCTTGGAATCGCAGGGCAGCAGTATGCGGTGTTCCTATCAGTGCGTGAACAACGTCCCTCCTAGTTAACGGTTTCTCATCTGCAATGAGTTTTTGAGCCTGCACCATTGGTTCCAATTGCGGAATCAGTGATTGAATTCCAAAAAATTTCGCTTCCTCTAATATGCCCTCAGGATTTAAACTGCGATCGAAAATTAATTGCCCGTTCCGAAGGTAGTTTACAATAGGCTCAAAATAAGCTGGGTTTCTATCGATTAAATAAGCACCATTGGCATCCAAGTCACTTGGAGTGTACATGAATCCTTTTTCATTTTCAGCAAACATTCGAGCAAGCATACTGTTGGGATCTGATGCCAAAGTTTGCTTTGTCGTCGAAAATAAACGCCCACCGACATTGAGGGTAATCCAGTCGTTGTTTTGTGCAGTTTTCATGCAGGGATCAATGAAATCGCTTCCATCAGATGCATAGATTACATCATTGTCTCTTATCAGATTAATATCACATATTTCGCCACCAGTTTCCGAGAATATTCTGTATATTTTAGTTTCGAATAAAGTGAATAATTGACTTAAAAATTCGTCCCAGTTTAACGACAAGAAAATCATCTAAAAATAAATAATAAAAAAATTTATTACTACTGCTTTTTTAACAGCATTAATTTTACCTTTCCATTGGCTCTTTCGCCATTTTTAAAAACTGTTACTCTTTTATCTTGCATAATAATTATTTTCTTATGAGTAAATTATTATCAGTTTATTATATTTTTAAATAAATTACGTTCACAAAACTTGAAAATAAACAAATATCAAATATTTAAGGTTATAAACTGGTCGAGTTCTGATTTTAAAACATCTACCGCCATCTGTGGTAATTCGCAACAATAACAGTCGATCGTCATTTTTTTTATTCGCAGTGAGCAGTGTGAAGTGATTACGTGCAATGTGTGATTAATGCTGATTAACTAATTAACGCCGAAGTCCCAATTAGAAGAACTTCAAAGGTAAGTTGCCTTATCCTTTCTCTTTTGCGGCAGTAAACACTAAATGCATAAATATAAATGCTTCTACATGCACGTTTTGTTTGCGTTGGTTTTACTATACGTTTCCTGATGATCGCCACGCAATTTTTGCAAAATTTTAATTGCACACTTACAGTATACCGTTAATTGGTTTTCGGATAGTTATGCATCTGTAAATCACTCTAAGCAGGTAATCGATTTCGCGTTGCTTTACTGTAAATGTGTTCGAAAAAGAGGAAGAGAACCGCAATCGCGCTTCCTATGCCGAAACAAACGAGTGCAAAATAACAATCGACCAAAGAAACGCTGCGAAAAACGGCCCCAGAATTGGTGCATTTCGGCTTTTCCACGTAGAATTTCTTGTAGTTTCGTTTCTGGATACCATGCTCCTGCATTCTTGCGTAACTATATGCGAATAGATTTAGTTGCTAGAAGGATAATGAACATTTTTAAGTATTTGAATTCGTACCCAACTTTAACGACTTCTTTGTACGGCCAATGCTTCCGGATTGAAAGATAAAGGTTAGTCTCTAGCCAATATTCCACATCGGCCAAGCCGCATTTTTCGCTTTCCAAGAAGGTTTCGGCGATCAGTTGATAAATGGTGTTTGCTTCTGAGTGGAAAGCGAAAAAATCGTGACGCAAACGTTTCACTCCTTCAATGGGTGTCATAAAGTTTTCTTCCTTTTGAAGGATCTTCTTGAGGACCGCTTCGCGTAGTTTACCTGTTTGTTTCTGCAATTTTTGTAAGCATAATTAGTCTCATTATTTCTGTATATGCAATATTTGCATAAACTTTTGCATTATCTAAATGTAAAATTAGCAATTGCAAATGCAAATTTCAGGATATTGCGAAAATTTAATTATTTTTTAATTTTTGCTAAAAATTTACAACTTTTTTAAGTTTGTCTTTATTTCAATACTTACTAAGACATAATATCTACTATAAGGAGCATTATCAATCCCTAATGCCATCCCCGACTTTAACAAAGCCTCCAAACTATTTATAGTTTTGCTGGTGGATTGCAATAGGGCCACAATGTATGCCGAATAAGCAGTGTAGAAAAACAGGAAAGACAAAAATAGTAAAAACGTGGTGATTTTTCCCGATAAACTTCTCGGTTCCACTTCTGAGCCCTGCTGGCACACAGCCCGTATCTCCAATTGCGCCACATCCAAAACTCCCGGTACGTAATTGTCATTAGAAGCGGGTAAAAATTGCGTTGCCGTTTCCGAAGATTCCCATTTTGCAATCATTAGTATCAAAAAGAAGATAATTATTAAAAGAATTAGTAAACTGAGCCAAACCCAGGAGTCCAAAGGCATTGTTAGAATGTTCTGAATTTTTGAAAGAGACGGTGCTCTAAATATGAATCTTGCGACTGTATTAAGGGGCTGGGAGACGTAATCAACGAATGATAATCGATCAGCAATCATAAATGAGACGGTGCCACCCAGATCAGCTTGGTTCGTGTGCAAATCTCCCATCATTCCACCGCTTTTGTTTGTGCCGTTGCCTGATCTTGTTGCCCAAGTAGGTTGAATTCTTAATTCCATACTGGCGTTTAGAATTTCTATCATGTGATTTACCAAAATAATATTCGATTTTGTAAGGGTATCTTTAGTTCTTTCTCTAAAAAAATTAAAATTTAATTTTTGGAGTTTAAATTATAAAAATTTATTATTTGTATCATAAAAATACCACTTTAAAAAGACATACCTAGAATCGTGCAAATGATTCTTACTTTCATTAAAAACAAGCACAATGCTTACTCTTGCAGGCAACTGATATAGATTCGAACGATTAGCATAATCACTTAGAGAATTTACAAATTCAAAGTGATCTCTTTCCCATAAAGCCACCTCATTGTAAATATAATTGTTAGTATTTTCCAACTTAAATAAGGAAGTCACATAAAATTTTTCCGATTTTTCAAATAAGTAAACTCTGCTGTCTGAAAATATATTCAAATCCAATGGAAATTCCGATGAATTTTGCACGAAAATTATCCATTTAAATGGTGACCCAAATAAATGATCCTTGCGTTCTCCATTACTAATGTCCGTTAAAAAAGTTTCGGAATTGGGACAAGTGAAATCCATTAAAATAAATAGATCTTTAGCACCGGTTGAAATAATTGAAACATTCTTTCTGAAAATGCCAGCACTGTGAGGCACTTCTTTTAGCAGTTGATTTATGTCATCTGGAAGTTAATTTGCTTTTATTTTCTTCAAAAATTTGTTAAAATTTATCGTTTTTACGTTTGGGCCAACATAAATTGTTGTAAAGTATGAAATGCGGTTTTGGTTGTATTTGCAAGAAAGATTTTGCTGGTTTCAAAAAATTTGCATTGCTGAAGTTATTGATTTCTGTTATTGCTAATAAAAATATTGCTTTTAAGATCATTTTGTGGTGCCTTGTTTGCCGTTAAATATGGGTTTTAAGTCCTGTTCGGTGGTTTTATACTGCTTTTTACCTAGATGAATAAACAATTACTTAAATGGTTACTGGGAAATGTTATTTGCCACTTAATTATAGTTTCCGGTTCCGTAGAAAGCTCTCAATCTCTAATTAAAAGTAACATTACTCGACTTTAAACTTTTCTTTGCGTCTAAATCTTTACAATCGTTTTTGTAATGGTGCAAGTAATATAACATATAATTTTCTATGCTGTTACGTTAAGTGCCCAAGTATTTAATAAATTATTTAGTTAATTTTACTAAATATTATGTTTTTCTCTGACAAGTAAACATAAAATATTTCTAAAGCAAGAAGAAAAAATGCTAGTAAACTTCCCAAGCCGAAACAAAGGAATGCAAAGTAGCAATCCAGTAGTGAAACACTGCGAAAAATTACTGCTGAGTTTGCACATTTCGGTTTTCTTGTGAAAAACCTATCGTGGAGTGTTTGCTGCATACCATTTTCGTTCATTTTTGAAAAACTAAATAAAATTTAATTGCATTATTATATGCAATAATGTATTAATTTACACTTTTTTAATATATTTCTCACCCAATTTTAGCCATTTCTTTGAAGGCGGAATGTTTTCTAACGGCCAAATAAGGCACTGCTTCCAACCAATATACCACCTCAGCTAAGCCGCATTTTTCCGATTCCAAAAATGTGTCTGCAACCAAACTGTAAATTTTGTTGGTTTCGGAATGAAACGCGAAGAAGTCGTTTCGCATTCGTTTTATTCCTTCTGCAGGAGACATAAAGCTGTCTTCTTTTTGCGTAATCTTCTGGTAGATTGCTTCCCGTAATTTTCCTGTTTGTTTCTAAATACATTATTATATTACTTCCTCTCTCCTAAATTATAGTTATTCATTTCAGTTTTAATTTTTTCACAAATTATGGTTTACAATTATATATTATTTCGATAAATTTTATGGAAACTTTGATAAAGGTATACACATTATTTAAAATTTAGCTCCAAATTTCATATTTTCAAAATTATTACTGTAGTTGACTATTATTGTATCACTAATATTGTTCTTAATTGCTTTTGATTTTATATTATTTGCTTCTTTTTCTCAAATTAATTATGAGAAATTTGTTTTGAACATAGGCCTGCTTCTTAAATATTAGATCTAACATTGTTTTTTCAAGATGGAATAATGAAAACCGGTAATTTTATAATGTAGTTTATCTTCGAAAATCAATCTTTTTTTTGTTTTTTTGTTAAATGTATCGCATAATTTAGGACAGAGAGTAATTTTTTTCAATGATTTTTATAGAAAGAAAAAAAACAAAGATTGTAAATTATTAAAGGTATATCACATACCGATGCTGTGTATTTACTATAAGGAGCGTTATCAATCCCCAAAGTCATCCCCGATTTTAACAAAGCCTCCAAACTGTTAATACTATTACTTGTCGTCTGCAATAAAGCCACGATATACGCAGAATAAGCCGTATAGAAAAAGAGAAATGCCAGGAACAGCAAAAACGTTATTAGTTTTCCCGATAAACTTCGGGGCTCAGCTTCCGATCCTTGCTGACACAAAGCTCTTATTTCCAATTGAGCCACATCCAAAATTCGTGGCTTCAAAATCTGATTTCTTGCACTGTCGCCGCCGTCGGGTAAAAATCCATCTGCCATATCGGAATATTCCCATTTTACGACCATTAGCATAAGTAGAAAAATAAGAATTAAAAGCACGAACAAACTGAGCCAAACTAAAGGATCTAGGGGCATCGTAAGGATGTTTTTAACTTTCGAAAGCGATGGTGCACGAAAAACAAATCTCAATTTGGATTTAACCGGTTCCGCAATGTAATCCACAAAAGTTATTCGATCTGCGGCTATGAATGATACAGAGCCGGCAAATTCGGCTTGTTTCGATTGTAAATCGCCCATCATTCCGTTGAATTTATTGCTGGTTGGTGGTCTAGTGCCCCAACTATTGCGGATCGTTAGGTTCATCGTAGCATTAAACTGGTCCATTAAATGGCTTAGCAGCAAGTAGTTGTTTTTTGATATCGAATCTTTGCTAGGTTCCCTACAAAGCACTTATTTTTAAAATTTAAAATAAATTGATTAATTAAATATTAATTTTGTCTTTAATCCCTAGTTGTTTTATAATTAGTAAATTAAGTTTTATAAAGTTAAAAGCCTTTTAAATTAGTATTAAAAATTATAAAGCTATGTTTAATTTACCTTCCATCATTTAATTGATTCAAACTTTGGTTGAAAAGTAGCACCATGCTTATTTTAATAGCCATTCCATGCTGGTTAGAACGATTTGAATAATCATAAAGTGGTTTTACATATTCAAAATGATCATTATCCCATAAAGCGACCTCATCGTACTTGTAGTCTTCGAAACTTTCGATGCGATACACTGAATATACAAAAAACGATGTCTTTTTTTCAAACAAATAAACTCTGCTGTCAGCAAATATATTAATTTTTTTTGGAAAATCAAAAATATTTTCCATGAAAATTATCCACTTGAAGGGAAATCCTAAAAAATGATCATCTTCTTCTGTTGCATTTAAATTGTTTAAAAATTCGAGGGATCCAGGACAAGTTAAATCAGTTACAAAAAATATATCTTTTGGATTGGCTTTTAACATATTATTATTATTATCATAAATTGTTCCTTGGTTAGTCAAATGCTTCATTAACGAAACAATTTCATCTGAAATTTTTTAAATTAACAATAGTTATTAACGTTTGTTCGCACATTTTTTTTACGTTTCGGCCAACATAAATTTTTATGTAAGACTACAGAGTGTGCTTTTGATTGTAATTGCAAAAAATCAGCAATTTGTTGAGCATGTTCTGCATTTACTAATGTAAATAATGTAAAATATGATAAAATTGCTAATAAAAACATGATGGTTTTGTTAAAAGAAACTGAATTTGATTGATTCGATTTTTTTGGGGTGGTTTATTTAAAACCAATCGGTTTGTGAGGAAAATATTTGATTGAATGGTTTGTTCCAAGCAATTGTAAGTACCGTCTTTAGCATTTTTCCATTTTGAGGATAATTTCTAAATTGGTTTTTAAATGACATAGGAGCATAGAAGATTGAAATCTGTTTGAAGTTTTTTTTAATTGGAAAATTAAGTTGAAATAAAAGAAAAAGACGAAATTATGGTTCTGCTTAGCATAAATTTATTCCATTAACAATATACAATAATAACTGCATTAGATATATACATTTACAAGCAGATGTATAGGTTTTTCAGTTTGTCATGATATACTTAAACCTATGCAATTAGTAATAATCATCATATAATTAATATAAATATTGTGTGTACATTCATAACTTTGAATTTGCTTTTAGATCCATACGTACGTACCGATACACAAATATATTATTTCTTTATATAATTATTATTACATATTATAAATATTCTATTTATCTACACATCATCTTGATCGGGAAACACTCCGAATTTTTTTTTCGGCGACAAAAAATATAATAAAATAAACAAGACTCTAATTAATAATACAGAATTATACTATTTGGTGGCTAAATAACAACTCAAGATTTTGTAACCCGTATAAAGTTAAGGAAGAACTAAACACTTATACATTGTATATGTAATAATTATTAATAATAATAATAATAATTAATATGACACATTCAGTAATTGTCGAATATTATTATATTGGAAAATACAGTGCTGTGCTTTTGCTAGCATAATTATTATTAAAGAGGACTAGAATGTTTATAATAACCGTTTCAATTCTGATTTTCCATTTATGTATAACGTAAATAATGTTTAGAAAAACACATAAGTATCCATGAAAAGTTTCCTCTAGTGTTTTAATATGCATTAATTACTTGTACACATCATTAAGATTAATTTTTGGTTTATTTTTATATGCGTTAAGTATATTAAAGCTGCTTATACTGTGTTTGTATTTTTCATAGCCCCAAAAAATTTGAACCGAAAACTTGAACTTTACGTATTTTTAAATCTTTCAATTTTTAGTTGTTTTACACACTTGTAGGAACATTTAATATATTAAATTGCTCGCTTAATCCTTTCTCTAATTTTTGCAAGTCAGCATTATTTAAGAACAGACATAAAATCTATATAAACGCACATCGAAAGGTAGCTTATTGTTTAATAAGTTCAATTCATATCTTAGTAATTACGTGTATCAGTCGAGTAAAGCTGTTTGCTTGCGCTACTAGCTTTTCGGTTTTTTGTTTTTGTTTTTTTGTGTTTCTCTTAATGTTCATTTGACTAGATATTAATTACATGGTTGTTTTTGTTGTATACGAGGAGTGTTTGTTTGTTTGATTGTGCGATCATTGCAAAAATCTTCAAGTCATCACTTGCTTGTTTCCTCCGACCAGACCAAGAAGTTAAATAAAAATGCGAAACTCATATCATCTATCTAAGTAGATATGTATCAATTTCCCATACAGTAATTGCGGCTTTTAAATCAGTTATTATTAGGCGTCGTTTTCTTAGACTTCGAAATTAATAGAGCTATCGTTCAGTCTTACAATGAACAACAATATTGGTTTACTTTTTGTTTTGTTTGCTTGCTTTTCTCCTGATAAATATTAATTTGCTAAATTTGCGTAAATAGTAATATTGTTTTTACAGTCATCGTTATCGGCCGTAACGGTGGTTTGGTTAATTATTATTTGTTGGTACGCTTAATCTGGATCGAGTTGTTCATTTAAGGCGACGAAGTGTGTTAAGCGTAAGACTCGCTCAAGTGGTCGAATAGGTAATCGAAATGTCGATTAACATTTTCTTCTTCCATGACTTCTGATTCTTGGTGGTATTGGTGATGGTAAGGTGATAGTGACCAAGACCCAACGTTGCCATTCAGCGCGTTCATGCGGTATTGCTTGCTGAACGACATCAGAATACTCTTGATCTTTGCAATGATCTCCTCCACTCAGGCGTTCGATTCCTAGATCAATAAACAATTGCAACATCTTTTTTTTTAGTTTATTTGCTGGAAAGGAATACCTTAAGATTTTCGAAATAGTGCATGATTTGTTCGTAATCCATATCGAGTTGTAGTCCGTCTAGTCCCGCTAGGTCGGCACTGGTCTCCTCGCTTTGATTCTCTTCCGCGCTGAACATAGGATTACCCACAATTGTGGCCCGCTTTACTTCCGCACTATTGCGATCTGCAACTTATTTCATTAGTTACGAACAATAACGCCGCAAAACAGTTACTCACTTCTGCTAACTGCACCTGGCGATTGAGGAAACTCGACGAACTCCAACGACTCTTCGCTATTATTGGGAGGCGGCGGCGGCGGCGGAGCTTTTTTCCTCATAACGATCGCCCCATGTTCCACCACCACAGGATCGTCATCGAACGCAAAGGATGTTGGTGCATTCGCAAGTTCCGCACTCTCTTCCATCAACAAATCCTCGCGCGAATTATTCAGCCGCGACTCAATACTCTTTGGCTGCTTACTATTCCTATGATGATGACGATGATATTTGCGCGATGGTGACGGTTCCGCTAAGTTACGATGCGGAGGTACTGGTGGTTTGTACTCTCCAGTATCCGCAGTGGGAATCCCGTGGGGTGGCAGAGGCGGAGGCGGAGTCGGTTTGTTCCTGCAAAGAAACGCAGAGTTGAGTGAGTGCATTTGCGACGGCAAATCGAATTTGTCCATACCAGACGTCCTGGCTTTCGGAAATGTCGATGCTGACGCTTGTAGTTCTGCCTCCAGCTTTGTTCTTACAATAAGTTGACGAGTCTATGGGGGGCGGCCTGTTATTAGGGTCGAACGAACTCGGAACGCAATCGTCCGGATCGCTGTAGTTCATATTCAAAGGATTCGCTTGTATCCTCATTTCATTATTGTTGACCACGGCCGAGTTCCTGTTGGATGTCGGCTCCAAGGTTGCGCGACCTGCAAACGAATTCCACCGCACGATTTATCAAGCCGGTAAATTGAAATGTCAGGAGAACAAATTGATATTGTTGTGATATAATGGGAGAGCAAAAATTTCGCGCACTGACGTGAAAAAATTACGTGAAAGAAAAACATACTTTCTCTCATACCTAACCAGACCCAATCGTGGGCGTTTGTTGTCGTTTCCCGTGGTAGTTTTCTACCTGGAATCAGAGGAGCAGCAGTTGGCGCAGCTCTCACACCCTCCGCTGCCACTTCCGGCTTGAATTTCGATGCGTACACCACGCAGGATATAACAAACACCTAGAAAATCAATTCTCATGTTAAGAAAAAAACTTTTTAAAAGATGAAGTTTTACCATTATAGCCAAACAAAATGCTGCTAGAAGAACATACATGCTGATTTCCATGGGTGACATAAGCATTTTTGGTGGATGATGACGCGAATATCCTTTGGAGCCCTGGTATTGACGCGCTTGTACATTAGGTTCAATGCGATGATCGTCTGAAACAAATAACTGAATATTTGCGCAAAAGAAGCGGATGATTAATTACCTCGCAAAATGTCCTGCAAATCGGCGAAATCTCTATTTTTGGATCCTCCGTAAGAACCGCCGCCATCGTTTTGTAAAATGTCTGGCCGATGTTGCAAATCGCTACTGCTGAAATCCACAGATACGGATGCGGCAGCTGTGGCCAAAGGACCCGCCTTGGATTTGCTCCTGGCGGCCGCTTTACATTCCTCGGTGAGCGCCAAGGTGACTTGCAAGAGGTCTCCGTTGCCTTCGCCTACCGCAATTACTCGCGGATGGTGAGAAGCGACCATAGGTGCGAAAGCCACAACCTCGGGATCCAAACTTTCGACGATTAAGTGGTAATCCGTTTCGGCGACGTCGCGCAGCGCTGTTTTACTACCATCCGAGAACTCTAATTCGATATCCAATAATCCCTCCTGGAAAACCCCAATTTTCTTTTTTATGAAGCATTTAACCATAAGACGCCATAACAATAATAATAACGCGCGTTATCCATTTTTTCTCTGTGTGACCGGCCGATCTTATCGGCGGGCGTCGCAACCGGTTTTAACGACCAATTTCGTGTATCAAAACTTATTTTATTGATTGAAATTTACGGCCCAGTAAATCAGACAAATGCATTATTTATGTACCGGCGAAACTGTTTGATTAGATTGCAACTGGTACACTATACAAACCTGATACTGTGCTGTGAGTTTCCTAGTGACGCTCGTTTCCGCCACATAGCCATTCTCGATGCCACTGTCGGGCGAAATATTCAATTGCAACCCGGAAACGACCTGCACACTTAGCCTGGTCAATCCCACCTTATCGTTGCCCACTCGCACTTCCTTAGCTCCTATAACGCGCCCGGTGATGGGCGAAAGAACCTGCACAAAAGGACATAAATCAAATGGTCCGTCGTCTTAAGCCAAACGGATCGTTTGACTTACTTGGACTTCGGTCCGACCAACGCTGCGACCCTGTAACACCCGCCCGTGGAGGCTCGCAATGCGCGGATCTGATACCCTCAAGAGGGGCAGCACCAAATCGGTCACGCGTAGCCAAGTGCGACGGTTTATCAAATATGTTTGGCGACCCGAGTCATGGTCGTTGGCGTTAAAACGAGCGTAAACGTCCACCGAACTTTGCTGATATCTTAAGCGACAATTGGGCCGCTCGATCACGTTGCCCATCTCGTCCGTGCCCCTACTATTGTACGACCTTTTCTTTCTTCTTGATTTCGTTCCACTGTGGGATTTTTACAGTATTGATTTGCAATTGGCAATAAAAAACAACAATTTTTTTTTTCCGGAAAAACAAACAATAAATTATAACTAGCTTACTTGGCATGATAGTCGGGAACTCTCCAGGACTTTAACTGCGATAATCTTGTATCCGGAACTTGCAAATCCAGCGGGAACTCCGGCATCCAAACGGTAAACTTAGCGAGGCCCGTGTAGGTGCCGTATTTGACTAGAACGGATCCGTTGACGGAACCGCGGGCTTCGCTGCCGTCCACGTAGACGGAACTGCAGGAAGACGATACTTTCAGGACGCTATCGTCTTCCGAATGGCAGGAAGCCTGGAATGTAACATCAGCCGCTTTGCCGGCTTGCGAAACGATGAAAACTTTCATGGCCTGCGAGACCTGGCGACTGGTCAGGACTGCGGTATTCAAAACTTCCCAATTCTGCAACAACGCGAAAATTGCCACCGCTGCAGAAGCTGCGCCACTTCGAAATAGTGCACACACTAATATTACCTTGCTAATAGGCACCACGGCCTGGATATCGTCCTTTTGCACGTGCAACCTCGTTGCGGATTTGCTACTGCCCCCGTTCTCGTCCAAGTGCGGCTCGAAACGTGCCGACCACACGATTCTGCTATCTTCAAAGGATTCCGCTGCATCTTCGGTTACTTCCACCAACCAAGTAAACAACTCGAATACGCTATACAAAGACGTTAAAGTTAATGCGCTTTGTTGCACATTCAAACACGAAAAGAAACATTAGGTAAACTTCGAGTAAAAGTTGAAAACAATTTCCATTTGCAACGTGCTGGAGGTGAATTTTTTTTTTCTTTTTCGTTAAACATTGCAGAAAAAGGGATGAAAAGCGACTTTGTGCGGCTGAAAATATCGATTGCTTTAGGGGTATTAAACAATAATGCCGCAGACTGGGATTACGAGCCCGTCATTAGATTGGAAGAGGGATGCGACTTTAATGTCAACAACTATTATACTTTAATCTAGATGGACATGTCGAGAGTTTCACAAACCCTCATCGCGCGTTCGACTCAAATAATATTAAATCCCGGAAGTTCCGATATCACCTCCCAATGTTAGAGATATACCTACAATTCCCGACCGATATTTTTGCGTGCCACTAGATTGCCACTTGGAAATGCACGTCTTCCGAAGATAAATTAGTTAGTTAACCTTAGAGGGATCTTAATAACTTACTCTCCCTGCGACGAGCCGCTGCCGCTGGATGAACCCGAATCCTGTGGGGGTGGCTGTTCTTGCACATCCTTACGCAGCGCTGTTACCGTGACACCTGTGTGCCTGTTGTTTGTCTCTATGGTAATGTTCCAAGCGGATGGATCGGAAGCTGTTGCATCCAGCAGCCGAACTCCGCTCTTCACGCGGCCTCTGCAAAAAATAATATCGATTTGTTGTTGTACATAGTCTACATGTTATATGAACACGAAAAAGGGCTTATAAACAAGATTTGAATTTATTGCAAATTTAAAAGTTATTATTTTTTAACTGAAAACTATGAAGGGGTTGATTTTTATATTTATTCTTTATTTGATAAAAAATCCTCCAAATATTTGACTTTAAGAAATTTGTGGTAACCAATAGACCTTAAAAAGAAGTTAAGGCATAAAAAATAAAAGAAAAGTGTTCAGAATAAGCTAGCTTAACACGGAGTAACGTGCGGTAACGGTTGAAATTCATTATTGTTAATTTTTCGAGTTTGAACTTCGGTGTGGTGCTGTTCAAAGGGCCGTTTGTGCTGTTTATTGAGTTTGCAAGTGTTGTGTTTACGCGGATAAATCGAAAGAGAAACAAAATTAAACCGTTGCTGAAATAATTCCAATATTGGCTTGTGATGTAAAAACAAAGGATATTTTTTTCCATTTTTTTTTGGCAATTTTAATGCTAATCAGTCGCAAAAACAGAGAATATTGAAATTTTAATAGACGAAATAGTTAAAGGATACGATTGTTATGCAAATTAGTATACTATTAACAACGTGGTAATGGTTTTACCCTTACGATTATCCTTTACAGAATCATTACAGTTGCCTATGTTATGTGCTAAGCTTTCCAATTATACAAAATGTTGCACTCGTAAAAACAAAGAGTTTACATTGATTATTGATCGAGTATTTTTATTTTATTATACAAAAAAATGTATAAAATACAATCAAAATAGATATTTGCAGAAAATAACAAATAAAAAGCAAAAAATTATTTATATTTTGAAATGAAAATAACAACGAAAAGCCAAGTTTCGCTCAAAACAAAATATTCGCAATGTATTTCTCTAACATTAATAAATTTCTCGTAATGTGAATATTAATAAAATATTACACAATAAAGTCAATGTATAATGCCTTTTGAATGCTATTTATGCTCTTTAACAACATGCACCATAAAGTGCATTCGAATATAAGAAACATTTTCTATTCATGTTATGTTAATACGCAATGAATTGTATTGGTTAAATAAGTTAAATTATGTCATAGTATAACACACACAAACGCATTATAAGACAGTTGATAAACTTAACAGCAATAAAACAAAGAGAATTAATAGCTAATGGGCAAATTAATCATACGAGTTACATTTAATGAATCATTTGCTGGAAAATAATTACAGTTGCATGCAATTATCCCCGAGATAAGACTTATAGAAGCGATAATAATGTGTCTTTTGTAACCTAATTTCGCACAGTTCTGGCAAATGTACAGCATTGTACAGAAATAGCTCTGGATTCCTCGGAAGGTGCTTAAGTGTTTTTTTTTTTTGACGAAAAACGCAATTGGCTTTTCGACGCCTGGCTACGAAGAGTCGACGACGATGAATACGTTTAATATTATTCATGCGTCTTGGAAACTTTTTTGATTAAACTATCCATGATGGTCTAATATGGCGTCGGGAATCGTAACGCGAAGGGATGCGAGAATTTTTCTTCTTCTTTTTTCATTTTTTTTTTTCATAAGGGATGAAACGGCGCGAATGCGAAAGTACAACTGCGATTGATTATTATGTGGTGAATTAATGAGGCGCAGCTCTTTCCCGTTTCATTTCGAGCCAATTTGCAATTCGTCGTCATTTATTTCCGCTCGGTTTTTCTTTGCAATTGTCGAACTTGCACACTTTGGAATTCCGATTTGAATATACAGGAGAAGAAGTCTTTCAAATAAAATTATTTGCTAAAAAAAATTTTACTTTAATTTTAATTTTAAAGAGGGAATTCTATATTTATCTGTTTTATCATTAATAAATCTGTTTTGTAATTAGTACTTCAATTAATGAGTAATGTGCTTTCCATATTTTAATACTAATTTTAAAATACTATAATATCTCCATCCGTGGTATTATACAAAATTCATGTGGTAATTATAAACATTTATAATTCACGTCGAAAATTAGCATAAATTTAATATCCTAATTTATTCAAATGCGAATTATGTTTTCAATAAAGATTGTATTTTTGGAAAATAAAATACATTTGTTCTTAAGAATATTCTGCTTGATTTAAAATGTCTGTTCATTTTATTTTAAGGTCTTTAAAAGTATTAAAATAATGAAGTTGGAAATGACAATACCGGTATAAGCGGAAATGAATTTTGAAAAAATTACCATCAATTTGTCTCATTAATAAAATAATTGAAAATTTCATATTTCTAATTTGCTTAAAAGATATTTTAACGGGAGGGTTCAATCAGTCACCTTATAGATTTAATGTAAAAATATAATATTCCTAAAAAAAGAATAGCCTGTATATCAAGAAATAGAACAGAAACGTGCGAAAACATATAGCGTCGATTCGATTTCGTCTATTCGGTCGCACTAATCACTCTTCTGGAAGTCCCCGTGCACGTGTAATCTTTACCGCCCCTTGGAACTTTTACTTCCGTATCGGGCATCTCTCGAAATAAATAAACGACGGAGCATGTAATCGAATGCGCGCAAAACAAAAAGGAAAAGAAAAAACGAAACACAAACTGGTAAAACACAGCGCCAGCGCTCACTCGAATGGCGATTTTATCTTCGCGCGCTACAGGAAATTGCTTTTAATCCCTACTCTCGTCTGGAAATCAATTCGCAACTGTTAAATGTGAAAAACGACGAGCTGGCTAGCGCCGAGTGATTCGGGTGAAATTTATGGGCAAAACTAATTACGAATGCGTCAATCAAGGCGTTCGAAATAAGTTTTCGCCGGGCTCACACTGAGCAGCACAAAGGTGACGGAAGGCGGCGGAGGCGGCAGTCGTACTTATACACATATACATATCTACTATGTATGAGTGTATTTCCATTCGATATTATGGCAGAATGGAAGAAACTCTTTCTCGAATCGATTGCGCGAAGGGTCAAAATCTCTTTACTGTTTCCCGAACTTTTATTAAAATGTACCCCGCGTGTAGTAATAATATTGGGCCTCCGGAATTCCGGCGCTATATTTACCGCCTTCGAGATTTTTATCGGCGGGACACATATGGTTCACACACGTTTCAAATTGAAAATACATATTGGATTTAAAAGATACATATGACGTAAAATTTATGCTCGCCTTTCTTCTTATTTATGGCTTTTAATAAGGCTTCAGTGGAAATTCATCATTTCAGACTTGTAAAGACTTACTTTCTTCACTTTTGTTTTAAATCATCTTTTTAATAATTTAAATTTTTAAATATTTTTTTTTTACAAAAGTAAATTTTGTAACGGAGAAGTAATCTAATAAAAAGTGCAATTGTTTTTAACAATATAAAATTCAAATAATCTGAGTTTCCCTAGAGAGCGCAAACAATATCAATAAAAATTTTCCTGCAATTTAATCCGGCAGAAAAAAGGCTTTTCCAGTCGGTGAATCGATCACAAAAGTTCATAGCATCAAAAGGAGGGTAGCTTCGGGGCAAATATTTGCTCAAGGTTCATTCCTTTCGGTCAATTATAACGCACAAACAAAAGACACCTTGAAACCATTTCCACAATTGGGAAAATTCCCTCTATACCGTTCCCGGCGCAAACACCATTAAAGAGAATATCCAAGAAGAAGAGCTTAACTATATCTATATATATATGTACACATAATACGGCTAAGAGGCAAAAGGCAGAGAAAAGACGAAACAAAAGCTTGCGCGCCCGAAATGGCACGGTTGCGGAGGCGGCTGCCGCTAAGCAAAGCGACCCCTTAAAAATGTAAATGAGATGGCACTCACCTAATGATAACAGCCGTAATGGACTTTGCCTTTTCGCGTTCGATAAAGACCGGAATGTGCATCCTCGAGAGAGGAAAGAGAGGCGGATGAGGCACCAGCATCCTCAGAGCGTCCATTAATTGTAGCTCCTTGTAGGCGGCTCGGGCCGGCACGAGGGGAACGCGTCCGAGCACTGTGGCCGGCTGTAATTGCATTTGGGGTTGGCAACCGCTCTCGTCCGGCTTGGGTTCCTGAATCGAATAGGAAACCTGCACGAGGCGCGGCGGCGTTTTCACCATCTTGCCCATGCGGCCCTCTTTATCGGGCGACGGTAGGGGCGGCCACCAGGAGGCCGGAATTGTAATTTGCGCCAAGCATACGCCGTCCTCGCCGTCGGGACTGCAAGCCGACGATAACGCTTGACGATTGTGCATTGATGCGTGCAGCACGATGCAAACTTGATGGTGGCGGGCGAGCAGAATGTGGCGGCGGGTGCTCGAATCCGTTCCCGTGTGGAACAATACCCTTAGAACGGGCGAGTCGCGAGGTATCTCGTTGCGCACGATGTGAGCAGACATGTCCAAGTGGTGCGTTGCTAGTTCTTGCAAATCCACGCTCGTTCCTGAAACAATCCGAATTCCATTTTAAGTTTTTCAGTTTTCAGTTCCAAGTTTTCTCTTGGAAATTTACATAGCAAACAATTTTATTAAATCCAATAATAGAGATTTAAATAAATACTATAGAAGTAGTAGTACAAATGAAAACGAATAAAAGAAATATTGCTTTGAATTTATTTCAGATATTTTAAAATTATAAAGTTTTTAATCCACAAACAAGTTGCTGTCTGAAACATTCATAGCATAACTTTAGTTTCAAGAAAGTATTTCATATTTTTCGAGATAATTTACTTCTGGCAAGAATGAACTAAAAGTTGGCAACCCAAAAGCGCAAAAAAACGGATTACTACAGGCATTTTTAAGCGTTTATCTTTTTTAGTACAATAATCAACTAATAAATTATGCTTTTGTTTAAAAATATGAATAGTAATAAAAAGTCCCTGGGCATTCTTCTTTATCATTTTAAATTCGTAATTTATTCAAAAATTACTATTACAAAGAAAATAGTTAATAAATCTGATTGGATGAAATTTCCAAGGCATTTTTAGAGTTCTTGGAGTATTATTCAATTGTTTCATGTCAACAAACGCAAGAATGAGTTGCAATATTCAACTTGTATTATAAACAGAGAGAACTCAATGAGTTAATATTATTACAAGTATTTTTTTCAACTTTTTAATCTTCTACAGCTACATTCTTTATTCCATTGCCATCACTTGAAAAAAAAAATGCTGCCTCGTATATTTCACTAGCGCCTCTCGCAATGAAAAACCAACAACAATTTCATTCAGCCAATGAAACAACAACAAAATTCAATTATTCAACATGACGCAAATCCGCTCCCACATACTTTTATTATGTATAGGCCAAACAGAATTTTTCTTCGGGGGTGAATTTCATGAAATGTCAACTGTGCTGTGCCGAAGATTGAAAACGGGAAAAACGGGCGGCAGTGTAATGGAGGCGAATATTTTATCGAAGTTTCGTGACTTATCTTGGGCGGTCAATATAAACGTATTTTATACAGTATAAGTCTTGACTTAAAGTACCGCAATCCGCATTAGAATCGATCAAACCGACGACGTCGATCGCGAAGCGGAAACCGAAAATGTTTCTCTCCACCAACTGAGTACTGACACCCACGTCCACAAGGGAAGCCGGCGTTCAATGCGGTCTGCAATTTCGAGGCATTTCTATGTGTGCACTGTAAGTTTAGTGCCATGCATGCATGGACTAAGAGAAGGAATGCGATATTAAAACATGTGCGCTAAATTAACGCCATGTCGAGCAAGGAGTTATTCATTAAAATTAATTAATTCAATTAAAAGATGAGTCGCTAAGCCTCGCTAAGGACTATGACAAGATTAATGAATCTTTGGGAGGGCCTTTTTCGGTTTAAGCGCTTCTAATTCGATTGGCTGTGTTTTCGAGACCATCTACAAACTCTTTTTGCTTCGTGTTTTGTGTAAAAACCATTTGTTTTTAGCAAAATTTCAATAATTAATAGTTTTTGGTATGATTTTTCTTTGAAATTGCAGGTATTTTAATTAACTGATTCTCACGAGAACGCATTGATCCATTATTAAATAAATAAATATATATAAAATTTATTTATGGGGTGACAAAAATGAAGTAAATCAAAAACAGCAATGATTGAATGAAAATAATAAATGTGGAGTAATGGATTTCAGATTAAAATTTAACAGACTCCATTTTTAATTATTGGAAAAGCGATTTTAAATGCAAATTTAATAATTGATTACTAAAACAGTAAAGTAGTTGACCCATATTTATTGAAATTAAATATTTTGCATTTTCAAGGCACCATTAATGTAAACTGCGACCCAAAATTTCATCACCAGTTCTAAATATTTGCATATTAAAAAAAGAAAGATGTATTTTGATTTAATTACCGCTAAAACTTAACTGCCACTGGAATAAAACTACAGTTTACTGAAGGCAGAGCATTAAACTTTCATAAAGGACCATTTATTATAAAATAGTAAACTCATAAGATGAGTTAGTGAATAAATTAGTGTGGCATTTTATAGGCCATAATATGTTAGCAAGATGTATCGTGCATTAAAAACTTTGGCCATGTCTTTAGTTGAAACGACGGCTTTGTTTTACAAGATGCCACTTTACGCATGCACTGACTGTGTTTTAAACACTTGATTGCATTACTTACTTAACTCTTTACTTTCTTTTAACGAGGAAACAGTTATTAAAACAGAGTGAAACAAATTAAATTACTTTCTGTTATTTACAGTAATTTTCTTTTTCTGTTAACGGAAAAAATCTGTTTATTGATAAATTTATTACCAAGGTGATTAATTATTATGGATCAAGTGATTGAAAATTTAATTTATAGCCATGAATAATTATTTTTGCGAAATTGATATGAACGCGAGTAATGCAATTTTCATTTCTCTCAAATGGCTTATAAATGCTCAACATCTGCGTTTATTATTCCCGCTGAAAGCTTTATAAATGTAACATTGATTGGCACTAGATGTTGGTATACAAATATTTATTTCATATTTATTTTAATATTGGACTTTTTATTATTACAAAAAAAAAATTATAAAAATGGTTTTACAATTTTTTTTTTAATGCAATACATTTATAAAAATAATGAGCAATTTCTTTTAAAATCCAAAATAAATAATATTTCATTTATTTAGGGTGTCCCATTAAAAATTAAAAAAATAATATGCATCCTAATATCCTAGCTCCCAAGTTGTCCCAAAAGAACTGAAAATTGTCCATTTCTTTCGTAATTTATTTCAAGAAAACTCTTTAACATGGAAAAAATACCATAATTGTTTCCCTCAGATAATTTAATATAAAATCTAACCTGTTTATTTTTCTTGTGCGAATAAATTAAAATAAGTTCATTTGGTAAATTCTCCAACCATAAAATAAGTAAATTAAAAATTCGCAGTAAAGAAAAAAAAACTTCCGTGGCTCCTAAAACGAATAGCCCCTTAGACGTAAATAAAACCGCTGAGTAAAAGCTGCAATAAATAAAATAATGGACCAATAGAGGAAGAGCAAGAGTAAAGAGAAAGAGATAATAAACTGACCTGTCGTATTGAGCGGAATGGGATCGGGAACGACGTAACGTGCGGGGACCGTTTGCTTGGTACTGAAAGGTCCATAAGTGGCACGCACCGAGATCGGTTCGGCACTTTGGAAAACCGTAAATCTATCGATGGACAGCAAAGATCCTTGATTAGTTCCGCCGGCATTCGCATTGTCGATCACGTCGCTGCCGCCCCCGGGTATGTAGTGCTGTCTGGGCGACTGTTTCAGGAAGAATCCGCCGTCCTTGTTCTCGAAGTGCACGTTCACGCACCGCACGCATCCTGAAACACATCAAAAGAACGGGCACACATGAGAAAATTGCAATTTCCTTTTCCCGCTACTATACTACTGCTACGAGTATACGGCTATTGCAACTGTTGGCGTGTGTATTTATGTTGCGGCGCCTCTTGTTGATTATTAGCACGGCTCAAGGATTTAAAAGCTTAGTTGGTGCGGTGGCAAAGTAAAGCAAATGCATCCGAAAAGTCTCTTGAATTTGTATGCGAATGTTCTTTCGCCCCCCGGAAAAGGGGTGATAATAGACCAAACCTATTAAAATTAGGCTGCATCTACATACATATTACATACTTTATCTAGAAATAAGACGGGTTCAAAATGAAACTGCTTTTTCCTCATTTTTGTTTTGTTTCTTATTTTAGTTTTATTTTACAATTTGCTTGATTAAAGTTTCATTGTTTTGTAGTAATTGAATATAGCAAACTATGCGTTATGGCAAAGATATGTGATAAGATTTGTGTTGAAGTTAATTATGGGCGCACAATGCGTCGCGTTAATTAAGCGTATGAAATGAAAAATGCATCGCTTTGTCATCTCCAGTTACACCCCTTTTGTTTGTTAAACGCATGTCAACGTGTCATTTTCAGTGTTGTCTACTTCATGTACATAGTCTATACTCGTCTCTATTTTGTTCTATTTCATTGTGTTTTCGGTGTGTGCGAAGCAGAAAATTCCGGCAGCTATATCGCGAAACTTTCGATTCTTCCATGAAATTCGTCGCCGGTTCTCTCTTGGATTTAATAAACTAATGGAGTTATATTTTTCCATTAATTCGATAAAACCTAATGTCGGAATCCACTAAACAGAAAAGCTCGCCGCTATTTTCGGATCTAATAAAATGTAACGGTCTCTGCTTTCTAATTAAAATTTACACGAAAATGACGTATCAAATGAATATTTACGCTCCATTTCGTTTATTTAGCTAAAACTATTTTTAGGATTTTTTATTTGTATATTTTATTTTATTTTTTTATTATTATTTTACTGCACATTTACATTAATTACTTAGATTATGAAAGCTTTGTGGTGGTTCTATATTTTTCCTTTTTTCATAAACAATAAAATTATATTTATTTTTTTCATTTTTGCAAAAAAAAAAAGTTAATGACATTATCAAAAGGTAGTAATTAGATAAATGAGAACTTTCTAAAAGTGTAATTTTGAAATACGTTTATCAATAGGGCCAACATTGGAAATGGAACTCATGTCGCAATTAAAACGCTAAGCTTTCTCTCATAACTCATTAATTAAGTATTGAAAAATCTAATTAAATGTCGGATCGCGAATAAATATTACATCTGTAACCAAAAATATATTTATATACGCAGAATAAATAAGCAAATATTTGAAATGGAATGGAATATCAATAAAGGGCGACTCAAAATGACACCAAATAAATTTTTATCATTAATACCAGGTGATTGATTGAATCCGTTCGTTAAAATATTTTTAACTTCTAAATAAGTTTCAATTTTAAAAGTTTCTACATAGCATTTTGTCCATGGGACGAGCTGCTTTAACATATTTTTAAAATGGTGGCACCTCCGGTTATGTCGGAATATTTTTTTCATTTTTAATTGCTCATAAAACTAAAATAAAATTGGTTAAATTTTTATTTTTATTACTTCTAATTTATTTGTGAAGATATTTTCTATTATCCAACTGAAAAATTTGATATAATTTTCATAATGAACTCAAATTTGCCATTTTTGCTTGACTTAATTAATTCAATTTCTAAAAAAAGTTATATAATATTTAAAAATAAGAATTTAAAACTAGATTTTGATTTTATTCATCGTCATCCGTTAACAATTTAAAAGAGGATGAAATTATTCATTGAAACACCCTGTATATAAGACAAAAGGACATTTTTCATATGGAAAATGGCAGTCGTAATTTACAAAACCATGCAGTATGCAATCGATTAACTAACAGACGAATGATAAATGCATTCAAATAACTGTCTTTTTAAATGTTTCATCGAAAATTTATTGTGGAAATGGCAGTTTTCCGGAAATAATGTGTGCATCATGTGCATCAGCCTAACAGAGCGGCAGGCGGCAGGGGCAGCGTTTTGCATGCCGATGCAATTAATAAAGCAATATCCACAGCAATTTCGAGGATTTATTCGGCTGTAGCAGAACACAAAACTTAAGCCTATTAGTGCAATTGGCGGAGGCCCCAAAGTCATCAGAGGCATTAATTAGCATTAGGGAAGTTTTAAGGAATGCAAATGCAACAATAACATTGCGCGCGATAATTAAATGGAGTCTGCGACGCAAACAAACGCGCGATATAGTTTCCGGCATCGAATGCAAAGCATCCCTTTTGTGCTTCGAAACAAAGCACTTAAATAGCTTTATTTAGCGCC
This sequence comes from Holobus sp. GC000080, assembly GCA_030556065.1. Taxonomy (NCBI): domain Eukaryota; kingdom Metazoa; phylum Arthropoda; class Insecta; order Coleoptera; family Staphylinidae; genus Holobus; species Holobus sp. GC000080. The sequence goes on along the minus strand of JASKGO010007439.1, from coordinate 55,081 downwards.
GTTCCGAATATAGTATATCGGGGTGGACTGGATGGAAGAGTGGATGCCACTCTTTTGATCCAATTTCCATCGGCTAATTAAATTCATCGGTAATTAAGTGCGTGGACACATTCTTGGCGAACCACTTATCGCTCTTATCGGACTCTTTGCGGAATTGGATTTTTGGGGTGTTTAGGCTAAACATATTTTCGAGTAGATAAAGTATGTAGGTATACATTTATATCGGAATTTTGGGTGTGCGGAGAAAAATGAGCGAGTGCCGAATTTATCATCTCGAGAGCGCAGTGTTTCGAGGCGACGAGCGTGGAAATAAATTCGTGTCTCCGACGTGGAAAAACGGGAAATAATGTGTATACCGGGGAAATTTGTTACTGCGCTCATAGAGCCTTCTTTCTTCTTATAAAGAGGGCTTTAACCGCTTTCCATCGCGCTCATACGCAGAGCAAAGGAAAAAAAAATAAACACGAGCGAAATAATGAAAGAGCAGCAGCGACGTAGAGGATGGGTCCAAAAGTTCGCCTTGCAAATTTTATAACTCTTTAATTTCGTCTTTGCGCGCAAAATATTAGCTCTCGAAATGACTTTTGCAAATTTATCGCTGTAATTTTCTTCTTTGGCTGAAAACAGTGGTTTCGCGGAAATGTAATTTTTGCGCGGTCTTTGCAGAGAGATTGCTTATCATTAGCGCCGTTTTTTTTGCGTCCTTTGTTTTATATTTTTTAAGCGCGCAGACCGACAAATTTTTGCTGCAAAATTACTTTAAACTTTGCAATATCCCTACTACTTTCATATGACGATATGACGTATAAAAAATAGTAATTAAAGTTTGCCTTTTAATTAAAACAGATTAAAATTTCTACTTTAATTAAGTCATGTGGCAACACTAAACGATTACAGAGTTAATTTACGACCTGTTTTATACTTTTTATGCGACACCTAATTATTACCTGTGGATAATTAGGTAAATTTAAAGCAAACATCGAGAAATATTCAAAGAATTTTAATTCAACTTAATTAATGTATAATCGTTTAAAAGACATAGTCATAGAAGGAAAGGCTGTTTAAACATGTAGTACAGTCATTTTAGTTTTAAAGAGCAAATTTTAATTCATCTTTTGAAATGTTTTTGTTTATATCTGCAAGTACAATAATTACTGCGTAAAGTTCGTTTTGTTGTTAAGTATGTTAAGGGAGTTTTGCGAAAGTTGGGCTGTGTTACAAGTCGGCGGAAAATTAGGAATTTCTCCCGGTAGACTTTATTAAGATATTAAATTATGTAAAGCACTTCAGCCGTTCCCTGGTCGGCACTAGGAATAATTTCAACGGCTTTTCATCATTTTGCGAAAAACACGGCGCGGCGCAATATGCAAAGGACACCTCAAAAATCCTAAAGGAATTAAACTTCCGTTCGTATTGTTATTAAACGAGCATGAGGGCATGTTGAATCCAACTCGTAAAACAGCCACATACATAGCAAAAAGTCGTTACGCTTTCCGGTTTAATTTTTACTGTATAGAGGCAGAAAAACACTGCGGTGATTGATTACAAAAAACTTCCACTTTTCCGCTTTTTGTTTGTTTGTTTGTTTTATTTTGAAGACCAGTGCTTTTTCGAAAACGTCAATAGTATAGCCTTTAAAAAAGCAGCACTTGAATGAATTGCCCCGCAAGGAATTAGTTACAGGAAATAAAAAAGCAATCTTCAATTTATGATTTACTTGTAATTTGTTTGTAATTACATTCGATGCAGCTCTGAGAAATCCGTGTGGAATTGAACTTTCGAGCGCCTAACGGCCTCAAAAAGCAATATATCGCATTAAAAACGAATATAATCCAATGAAAAACTACTTTGACAGTAACTTTTTAATTAAGTTACGAAAGTGTTTTTGCACTACAGATAAATCCACTCGTGTCGAAAAAAGCGAGTGGCAATTCACTACAAGCAGCTACAAAAACTAAAAAACTTTGCAAAAAAAAAAAACAAAAACAAAAAAACAAAAGAAAGCAAAAGTGCAATATGACAATTTTCTCGTCGTTTATTATAACGGTAATAAAAAAGCTATAAACGCTGCACTTAAAAGCCCAGTTTAATGAAGTTACGTTCATTAATTCTCCAACAGACGCTCTCGTGTTCTCCGACAACGGTATTTAGGTCCTGGGTGCCACAGCTTCCAATTTAGCAAACAGCAAAAACGTCGAAATGCAAAAACGAAAAAGTAACATGAACATTCATACATACAATGGTACTGCAAACAATTTCTGTTTTTGCTGTTTTGCTTTTTAGCTTTGTGCATAATGTTGTAACAGGTCATAGACACACATTTCGGGATTTCTTTGTTAAGTGGTCAAACGGGCACTCGGAGGCTGTAATAAAATTCACATACGCAAAGGGCTCGTAATTTGTTGCCGAGATTGGTTTTATGTCGTTGTTGTTTGTTGCATCCGGGCGCCAAGTTTCCCTCAGCCAGATCGATAACTGAGTAGCTTTACACGTTCGTTTCTTATGGCACACACACTACACTCGAGCCTTTGCCTTTCTCCATATCGTCGTCCAACTGCAGTGCTCCGTTCGGCCGGAGAAGCCTATCACGCACCACACAACTATAAATGTCCCTAAAAAAACCAAGGCGCGAATAGAGTTTATGGCACTTTTTTATAGCTTTCACAAGAGTTACATTAATCCGATGTAAGTTTTCCTATTATTTTGTTCGTTTTTCCTCTCCTTTTTTCGATTTTGTCATCGTTAACTTTCTTGCTAATCCTGGGATTAAGGCTGTTAATGTTGATATAAAATACATGCTCTCTAATAATACCCCTAGATTTTAAAATCATTTTAAATTTATTTAAAAAAAAATATATTTTTTATTTAATAATTTTTTTTAAATTTGTTTCAGGATGACATTTATCTGGACCAACAAATCAGCAGTGAAAAGTGCAAAGTGAGTACTTATTCTTTAATTAAAAAATAATAATTGTAATTTCTATAAAAAAAATATATAAAAAATGGAAAAATTGTTAAAAACATAAAAGTGTTATACGGCATGTAAAATTGCCTTGAAAGTTTCAAAACCACTCTTGAAAAATAAGTTTTAGCATTTCTCGCAAGTGCAATTTCACTCATATAACTTCTTCGAAAACATTTTAGGTCATAAAGATTTTAGTGATTTTCTTTTCGCGAAAGAGGCGACTTTTAATTAAGGAAAAATCCAATTAGTGCGACCAGTCGAAAAAGACCAAAAGTCAATTAAATTCGTCGACTTATACAAATGTAAAAGTTTCCAATCTATGTGCAGAACAACAAAAGAAACTCAACGATTTCTTATTATAATTTTTCAATTTTTAGCTATATCATTTTAAAATTTATTTTTTTAAAATAGGTACATTTACTATTTTTTACTAAATAAAAAAATAAATTAAATTTTCGCCATTAATTTTAAGTATTAATCAATTAAATCAATTAACAACAGAAACGCTTACTGTAAATTAAACGACTTCTAAATTAAAACAATAAAAAGTCGATTTATCAATGTTACAGTTCGGGCAGTTGCAACCTTGTATACAAGGGCCCAAACTGATGATGTCCGAAATGAATTAATCTTAATCGACACAAGACCGCTCCGGTAATTAAATGTAAATAATTAGCATGTAAAGTGAACAAATAAAGCGATGGGGCCATAGAGAGCGGGGCGAGGCGAACCCTTGCGCGCGTGTTTAGTTGCGGTCCATTAATTAGTATTTGCATGTTAAACACCTCGAAATTCGACCAACAATTGCCGCTATTTACTGAAGGAATTATCGGTCAGCTTAATTGCGTCGCGTCGCCGATTTGATTAAAAGCTCCGACGCATTAAATGCGATGGGTCGCGCGACAGCTAATGAGAAGTGCACCATAAAGTAAATTAAAAGAAACGTAATTCGAAGATAGGTATGCTAATAAGATGCGCGTGAAATGAATCGAAAGATAGCCGTTCGAGTGGGATTACCACAGAAATGTTACACTCTTTGATATGCAGTTTATACACATTAACCTACTCCTTCTTCATTCCATCCACAATTTATAAATAGGAACGGTTTGTAGGCTACAGGCCTGTGGACACTGATATTCCTCTTGCTGTTGCTTTATACGTGTGTTTTTGTTTGTGTGTGCGTGCCAGTGTATGTTGGGATGGATGAGTATTGAATGTGTACATGTATACGTAAAGAGGCTGATGCTCACAAGGAACAAGCCGAGTAGAAAGAGGTTCAGTAACTAGCGGCGTGGGACGCTTTATTGTCCTAATGGGATAAAACACATTAGAGGAGATGATAAACGAACCGCACGCACTCGAATATTCTTAGCTTTTAATGAAATTCGAATTTCCAATCCTCGATTTCCACATCTCAGTCTCCTCGAATTACCATATAGCAAGTATCTTAGGGTAATTACTCTCTCAGGATCGATAGTCGTATGTGGGAAATTGGATTTCTTTAGTTTAATATATATATTTTTTTATTTAGAAAATGAAGTTGGATTTTGAAAAAAATCTTAATATTTATGGCTTCCAGCTTTTAAAATTTATTTCATTTAATTAATTTTTACATGGCATTTATTAACATCATAAAAATGGTTAATATTTTAATATAAACTGACAGCTAATTACTTTCCAATGACCTTAAAGTTACGCAAACAAATTAATTATGTTTAATATTTTTTGTGTCACAAGTGATTTAATGCATTGTTTATTCCCTAAGATTATGGAATGCTTACTGTTTTGAAATATTTATTTATAGATTATTTTCACTTGATTAAATTGTGACATAATCTAATCTCTGATAATAAAATCATAAATGGAATATTCAATTTTTAGCTCTGTATAATCTTAAAAAAAAAGCCTTTTCTTCTCTTTCTTCTACAAAAAAAAAAAAAAAAAAAAATTAAAAAATAAAATGTTTTCAATTATTATCAGTATTTATTTGTTTAATTGAAAGAACATATTATTGAATCAAATGAAATCAAAACTCTGAATAAATAAGTTCTTAAATGCAACAGAAACAATAACATTTTTTCAATTAACAGAACATTTAATTAAAAATCAATTAATTGGAAGCCAATTAAAAACTTTTTGCAAAGAAAACCAATCATTGTATCATCGCATTTTTCTATTTCAAGAGAAATACCAAACAATACGCTTATGTAACAAAGAGAGACCGCATGACCGTTTAAAATACCTCGCAATTTCAAAAGAAGCCCAAGCAATGCGAAAGCCACCTTTATTAGCGCAAAAAAAATCGACCCTTATTTTGCGAGCAGAACAGATGCGAAGCGATTGCGATTTCGTGTAATTATATTCGGGGGGTTGCGCGTTCGGGGTCCCTTCTTAGTCATCGCGTCCCTATCGGTACTACTAAGACGAAAAAAGTCATTATTGTAGATAATGTGTCACCCAATTGGTGAGTGCAGACGCTCCAGCAGAAGATATTTCAACTCGTGTAACGTATATCTACCGAAAAAGGGGGAGGAAGTAGGCGAAAGAGCGAAAGAATTGATTAAAGTTATATATCGATAGTGTACGTGCCACTACAAAGGGTGTAGCGAAGGGTCGAAAGTTGGTACATATCGTACAACCCCTATTGTATTACTGTGTGTGCATTATGTGGGTGGTCGTTTAGTTTTTGCCCCATTATATTCACTTTTGAATTAATGGTCCGCGGCACTTGCGCCGAACAATATACCAGAAACAACGAAAAAGTAATTTGTTGTTTGTTCAATGCGCAGATTGTAAAAATAAATGGAAAAGTTTTAATATTATTTATGAATGATGGACCATAAAGTACATAAATCGCGTGTATATTTATCTTTTTTATTGATGCTGCTGCTTTATTTTTTATTTTTACGGTAACAATAAACAATAAAGCATTGATTGCGAAAACAGTGTGCTCAAATCGGAGTGTAGTACGTGTGAGTGAGCTTGTTATAAATGAAAATTTATTCAAATTCCTAAACCGTGACTGCCGCCGGCGCCTTACACTTTATGTGATAAATCATAAAAATGTGGAATTTTATCATCTGATTTATTTATTAGCCGGCAATAATTGGTTTGTGTAACTTTTTGTGTTTTAATGTACGTAGGTTTAATGCACATAATTTTATACGTTTGTATTTGAATGATACCATTGTAAAAAGAGGTTTGTGTATTTGTTTACCTATAAGAAAAGTATAATAGAAGAAAGGAAACAATAAATATTTTTCAATTAGGAACGACACAGAGAGCCCAAATGATTTGTTTCTTATTATGTTACATGTTGGTCTTTGATTAAATGTCATTTGCTTGGCTTTAAAGGTAGCGCAATTAAAGTCCCGGAATTAGTTTATTGCCGAGCAACACAATGGCTTTTTTGTGTTTAAATCTTTGACATTTGTAATTAATTTACTGCTTTCCTTAAGTATTATTTACAAACTTTACTTGGAAACTTTATCTTCTTAAATAATAATAACCTTCTTGTGGTTTCAAATTTGGTTGTAAAGTTAATGTTAGTCACAGTTGAATGTCATTTTAAGTTATAATAATTGTAAATTGTTTTCTTATATGAGAAAGTAATTAATTTATCTTCTCAGTACTTTTTTTTATATTTTGTTTTCTTTATGGAAAAAAATCAATACAGTAATATTTTTTTATGATTTCATAATCTATAATCGCTAATTACATGATTTTTCTTTTTCATTTTTTTTTTGTTTAATCAATCAAATCTAAAATCTTCCATTTGTAGGAATAAAAAATTACCTCCATTAAGAATACCAAGATAGTTTAATAGCTTGCCTTCTAAATTTCCTTCAGCAATTTTTAATCCATTAAACTTGAATTAAACTGTAAAAATATTTAAAAAAATATATCTAAAGCAAATATTCAAATGAAGCAGAAAAACAAGATAGAGGCGTAAAATAAAAATAAAAAAAACCAATAACATAAGAGTCGATTAGGAGAAACATGTTGCGTGAAAAAGCAATATAATAACAAGTGGTAATACGATTACCGTAATTCAATTTTACATACAATGCATTTTTTACGCTTTTTCACGGTCAATTAGCAATGCACACACATACAGGTATTATGTGCGGCTGTGTCTGTATATGTCGAACACTGCGTATCATTATTATCGTCATCATCGATTCGATGCACCTATAATAATAATAATGCTAGGCTGCTGTACAGAACACTCAGATGCACATGCACATAATGGTGAGCGTCCATACAAAGCGTTTGTTGCATCCGCCGGAAGTACACATCGCGTTTTGCGAGTTCACAAAAAAAAAACACATAAAAAAACACGCATACAGATATACGGCAACATCCATGAACAAGATCTGAATATTCAATAAACGAGTGGAGTGGTGTAGTACGTTTTCACGTGAAAAGCTCGCTAAGCTTATACAGGGTGCCTTATTTAGAACTGCAATGGGGGCTATCTTTATTAATAATGGAGATAGAGATTCGGTTATATGGGAAAAGTTTTGTGGAAATTTGTAGTAAACATATTCATGTTAACAAAATTTTGCTAAGTCTTTTGGTTCCCGAATTATCCCAAAAAAACTAAAAAAACTGAGATTTTTGTTTGATAATTAATTTTGTACAAACTATAAGAAAAAAGTTCAAAATGCTACCAACAGATATTTTAAAACAGAATTAATATAATTTATTAAAATTTCCTTAGTTTATTTTTTATTTTTATTTTTTAACTAAAAAAATAAACTTTGTTAACTTTTTTTAATGAAAACCCTTGATACAAAAATTTATTTGTTCAATAAATGGACAATTTTCCATTTTTCCAGTGGACTTTAATAGCCAAGATAAATATTCAATTTTTGCAAATGAAAATATAATTATATTACATCAGGAAATTCGGAAAAACCCAGTATAGTTGGTGTATGGTGCGGTAAAGGCAGCGATAAACGAAATCATTTTTCGGGGTGCATTTCAAAAAAATAAGGCTCGTCGCATCGATAAAAATGCACAGAACATGAATAGAATGGCACGGGGTATTATGAAACAAACAGCGAAGTTGTCGTTTTTTGATTGTTATTAAATGCATTCGCACAGAGCCACTATCCAATGAATATTCAAATTGAATTTGCGTTTTCATTATAGCATCAGCCCCCTATTTTCATGGAAGCCTATAAAACTTGCCTGTTAATGGTTTGCGTTATTATTTTTTGTTTCACTGGTTATAGATGCAGTAGCGCAGCAGCATCTTCTTTACGACTGATTTTAATGTTTCGTAAATCTATTTTATGCGCCCAAATGATAATTTTAAAGTTCATTAATGAATTTACATGAATATTTCATATTTAACATTTCCAAGTGATTTTTTATGTATATAAAAATTATTGTTTTTAAATGAAATAAATGTTTATTCAATTTTACAATGTAAAAAAAAACAGAATTTTTTTATAAAAAGCAAAAAAAAAATTCAATGTAAATCATTGGTGTAGTAACAAAACAAACGAATAAAATCAACCCCGAAAACCCGACCGCCCCCGTAGGCAGTAAAACAGGTAATAACACGCCAATAAACGCCGAATATCAACTTTACCATAAATTAAATCAACAAGGATAAACCGCAGGAAAAAAAATCACGCAGCGGCAGTGAAATTTATAGCGAACGGTGAGTTTGTATGCGGCATTCGTAATCGATGTTGTAATATCAGCATGATAGCAGTGTGTAAAAAGGGAGCAGAAATGAGAATAGGGGTGTAATAATAATAACAGAGAAAATAACAACTTGAGCCAACGGAGAGCGTCGCACCGATATCGCAACGCAAACGGCAACCCCCGCGCAACCCTAAAAAGCGTGACTCAACTCTTAAAACAGACCTATCTCCAGTAATTAGATTTGAAAGTCGTTTGTAAGTTTACACGCTGCACGATATTCAATTTGAAGGATCAGCGCATTATTTTAATGTTTTAATGTTAACGATATTTTTGTCGCAGTAAAATGAAAACTTTTTTTTTTTAACATAGTAGTACTACTCGTATAGTACAAGAGAGCAGAGGAACGCACTTAATAGGTTCATTACTGGTTTTAAGGTCTTTATGATGGTAACACGTAATTTATTTACCGGGCTTTCCATTAAGCCACACCCAAAAGTTTTAATTAATTGTCCAAACGAAATTACATGTTTTAAAGCTTTCCTCCAGCATAGAGTTGCATACAGGGTAACATTTTCTGTTGTTTTTCTTTTGTTTTATTTTTTACTTTTTAATAAAAGAAAATATTATTAAGTTATTATTAGAAAGCAAACATTTTCGCGAATTGCAAGCCATAAAAATATTAAAGTTAAAAAGCAATTTCCTCTGCAGGATATAAATAAACAATAACAAATTTCGTTCAATTTCATTTCAGCAAGTATTCGAGCAATAAAGAGCAGGAGGAATGCAGATTCACAATTTCCCTCAAACTTGGCACAATTTACTTTACGTGCCCTGTTTATGTTATTATTAGGTACAATTTATTACATTCATGCAAAGAAAACATTTGCTTATAAAGTATTACATATATACCCACTCAAATACGTTCATCCACCACATACTGGTATATGAAATGAAAACATAAAAATTCAAATATTTAATGTATCCTTATCGGAATTTCTTTTTTCCTATTTTTTTTTTTTAATGATAACAATCTCGTCAACAGTCAACACGCAAAACGGCGCCATTGCTTTATTTAACTAGATGTGCGCCGGCAACAAATTGAAGGTATTTATAAATGCAGTGTATGTATAGTGAGTGCCCCTAGTGAAATTAGCAATCAGTTTGAAATTTGTATTTATTTCAATATTTGTGTGCGCGCTCGGAGCTGAATGAACGGACAATTTTGTTGCGGCGCGCAAACAAGCGCTTTTAATTAGTGTTCTGCGGCAGTAGCTGGCGCCTAATTGTCGCAAAAAATCAAATTCTGTTTGCCACACGTTTATATACTGATGAGCAAAAAAGCCGAAGCTAAATCACAACTTTCCTAATTCCGAAACCGCGACGGCTAATTTTGCGCTTTGAAGAAGTGCCAAATATTCTGATCTGAGTTACATTTAGGTACTTATATATACTTTTTGTTCTTTGTTTTCCTTTCTTCTTGTTATTTCAACTATACAACATCAACAAAGATTCTTTGTTATTTTCCGTAAATTATATTGGGCACGTCTTTTAATTAAATGTAATTATAATGGCATTGTGATTGTTTTAATGAGATCAAATTTACAATTTTGATTAGCATAAATACAGACTGGCAACATTGTTTGCATCGTTTTAGTAATTATTGTTGTTAATGCGCTTCATTGTATATCACTTCAAAGTGATTAATTAGGTATTACCTTCTATAAATTAAATTATCGAATCCTCGATAGGATAATTTCATTACAGCTAACAATTAGGAACTCGAGAATTATTAAAATTTTAATGAAAAAATATTTTATTAAAAATTATTAAGAAACAAAAACAGTTAACAAAAAACAAATCCAAAAAGTGATTATAAACTTAGAAAAAAAAACGAGTAAAAAGAAACGTAATCAGAAAGAATCCTTTTAATTAAAAAGATTGTCACTGTTTAAAACATGGTAGGCGCAGAAACAGAAAGATGGGGAACAAACAAAAAGCAACACCATTAGCAAGTACTCCAAATAATTAGGTAAAAAGAAAGGGTCTGGGAAAGTATAAGGCGAAGGGTATGAAAAGAGCGTGTGCCCTAATTTGGATATTAATTAGCAGACCGCCCGGCAGCATTCATCAGCAAAAAGTAAATTGCGTGCTTTTTGTGCCCGTTCTCCACGAGACCAAGAAACGCTTTTTTCCATCTCGGACGGCTTTCGTTTGCCAACGACCACTCACAATTAGTTGCAAGTCATTAAATTACAGTTATTAAAACTTAGCTTTCACACTACATACACTTAATACACAAACATATGGACTGGCTAGTGTATACGGCGACCGTTTATTATATTGTGAAAAGGAAGAGGGCCAAAGTTGGCTACAAATTCGGCAAATATTGTCCCTCGTTCCGTGCGCGTGACGTGCGGGGTGGTAAAAAACACACGTCCCGGGAATTGGTGAAACATACGTGACATTTTTTCCTGCTGCCACTACTTGTTTACTTCTAAAATGCGTGTATCGTTTTATTCTTACCACTGGGTTCTCTGTTTTTAAAATATACAGTAGAATGCGTACTGTTTTCTTATTTTTCGGGAAAATTATTTATAAAAGAAAAGTCGCATAAAAAGAGTTGTCAGTAAAGTTTGGAATAAATTTAATATTCGTAAAAATAGCATTTCCAGTGAAAAGCGCCCGAAAACAAAGCAATTATTGAAGGAAAGGGCAAAAGTTAACACCCTGTAAGTGGTGAGCTTTTTCGTTTTAGGCTAGTTGTGTATATGCAGAGTGGCATGCGAGCTTTCGCATACATAATTTATATTTTTATGTGAACCATAGCAAGCGGCAGTATAGTGGGTGGCTAATCTAAAATCGATATTCGACCCGGATGAGAAGCTCTTAACGACACAAGTCGTTTCGCATTCTTTATTTCCCCGAATATAATAATTTCCCATTGAATATATTTGTGCCTTTTAAGGACAATTAAACGTCTGATGCTATAATAGGCAAATGCCAGATTTGCTTGCGTTTTGTTGTTTCCCCGTTTCTGCCACCCCTCTTACCAAAAGGTGCAATGATCATAAAGTTTCAACGGCTTTATTTGCGTTTACGCTTTAGAAAGCTTTTTATACCTTTAACCTGTGACTTTTATTTAAATAAACATGTCTTTATGTATAATTTACAACGGCTTCAAATGGTCGGAATGCATGCATTCTTTTATGCTTACTTTTGATAGAAAGAATCATTATTGTGTGTATACATTACGAACAAATGTCTTTTTTTTTTAGTGTACATTTAATATTCGGCTAATAATAGAATGGAATTTTCAAGTTTGTTGTTTGGTCTCGTAATGGGAGAATGATTGCTATTTAACATACTTTTTGAATCAGAAATGAAAGCTCTTTTCTTTTAAGGAAAACATAAACTATGTTCAGTGGTATTTGAAGTTTAAATTTATGTTGTGAAATTGTTGATATTGTGGTTGTTGTCTGGATAATGGAAATGTAATTTCGTTTGTCCGCAAATTTTATGTTTATGACAGATTTTAGTTCGTTTTTTTTTTTTTGGTGTTTTATTTCCAATTTCCAATTTGTCAGTAAAGCCCGAACTAAAACATGCTTTTACAATTCTATACCGCAATATTAACCGATGAAATGTTTTAATTGCAAAATATTATTTGTGACTATAATTCTCTAGTTAGACAAATTGTCAAAAAATAATACTTCCTCTCTCCCAAATTATGGTATAAAGTTCTTCAAAAGACTTTGATTAATTTAGATAAATAAAATTAACAGATAGCCGCCCTGTGCTCAAAGCACAGAAAAATACAGTAACTATTAAAATAATCCGGTCTTATTAATTCCATATAGGAAAACAGTGTTTTTTCTAATATTTAAGTAGTAGCTAGTGCTGAAAACAAATTTCAACTCTTTAATAGTGTCATAATTATTAATTAGTTAAAAAAGAGCAAAAAACATATAATCCAAATCACATACGTTAAGAAAAAAAAATCGACGTTCAATAATACAAAATAGAGGTGTTTATTTGAGAAGAAACCGAAAAATCAAGAAACTGACTTGTGATCAAATGAACTTTTACAGTTTTTACTTTAGCATTAGGAAAAAATAGAGCCGCAATGCTTAACGAAGATGCAACCAAATACGTATTTCATTAAAGTTATGTTCTTGTAAATAAGTAATTGAAAAAAATTTCAAATTTTTGATTATGTTTAAATTTTGCTTGGATAAGTCTCAATAAAGTTTGTTGAATCAATTTGTATTTCTATACCATAATTTGTAATAAAATAATAATAGAAAGATGGGAGTATAAAATCAGTTTATATAATAACTAATAAAATAACCAATAAGCTCCTGAAGAACAATATAAATCTTAATCAAAGTTACTCAATCCTCAAACAGATTACTTTTAAGAATATCGGAGATAATGCGGTAATAAAAAAAGAGAGTACGAAGCAAGAACAATATTGAATTATAATTGAAAACTTTGAAAACGTCGCGAGCGAACCACTTAACCAGTTTATATTGACACAAAAGAGCGGAGAAAAAGCGCAATCAGGAATTTCGTAATTGAAGAACGAGTGGCGCTCGGATGTACGGCAATTAGGCGCGCAAAGAAGGGTTAAACGCATGTACACAATCCAAAAACGAGCACTTGAATCCCTCGCGAGCGAGCCAAGAGAAAAAAAAAAAGTGGCAGGCATCAGCAGTAGTCGTAACGAAATGTTTCTTTTAAATTATTCACACCGGAAGTAACTTATTCAAACTGCGTACTCAAAGCTTCTTCCAATGCGACTATATTTCACGCTCGATGGGATTTTGAATCTTACATGACTCCACAGTGGCAAAGCTGCTGTTCGAGCTCAGCTATCTCTACAACCGATTATCGTGTGTGCAACATTGCATCCCCCATGTAAATCCACAAACAAATATTTGCTTATTTATCTAAATTTTCTCCTCTCTCGGCCGGCAGAACTGTTAAATACTCGTTACGTTTTCAGAAGAGGGTTCTCGCAAGTAAAAAAAAATGAACGAACGTTTGTGCAGTATGCGAAAATAAAAACGGGGGAACTTTTGGAAAGTGCCAAAAGCCGATTTCGCATCAATATTCATAAGTCACGAATGCCAAATTTATTATCGACTGGCCCCCGACGGCAATAATGAAGTTAGTAGCGCCTGTATTGCAATTATATTGCATGTCATGAACTTAATGGTGGTAATTAACGATGATGATTTGTTAATTAATAGTGATGTTGGAGTAGTTATTGTTGCTTTTTAGGAGCTGAATAATGCGTGTAATTGATTTTTAGATTTATTTTGTTCTATTACGTGAATTTTAGGGAAATGAGGAACGGTAAGCGAAAATGTTTTGGTTTTCGCTCTAAATGTTAAAGTTAGGTAGTTACTAAATTATGAGAATAGTATGATAGTTTTCAAAAAGTTAATTATTATTAATTTTATTCCAAAATTTATAAATTTCATTTTATATGAATTAATATAAAGACATTTAAATTACATAAATCTAAAATAAAAGGGTAAAAACCCGCGTTTTTTTAAATACAAGTGGTCTAAACATTTTATCAGTTCACCTAACATTAGTGTAGTATCGATTGAACTAAAAATAGAAACAATTTCACATTTCATTTACTCGAAATAACTGTTGAATACAGAATTTGGGGGATTATCAACCCCTACAATAACAATGGAAAAGAAGTTTTTCTAATAATAAAATGTTAAAATAACAGAAAATCTCTTGCTTTCTTTTTGAAAACCAAATACGCCAGACAATAGGAAAGAGAGTTCTTTTTTGGTTCTCACTGCACGTCTGAGTTTTGGGGGATCCGACAACAAAATCCGCTGTTATTCCCCAGTTTATTTCAAGGGAGATAAACGCCATATGGGCTCATCACACTAGACTGCCCTTGGATGAAATTCACACCGAAAGCGGCTTTTTTTTTTAGAAACTTCCAACGAATAAAGTACTCCGCAGATGCGATAAACTTAAGATCATTAAGCACGCATGCGTAACCAACTTATCTTCCGCTAAATCAACAAATCTTTATCAACAATTCCATAAGTAGCATGCAAATAGTTACGAAATTCCCACAAAAATAGTTAATTATATAATTATAGAGTTTTTCTATTTATTCCTAAGATCATTATACAAAATTCAGACAGATGAAAAAGCGTTTTACCTGCTGATAGTAATATCCAAATGGTGAAGTGGTGGTAAAGAGTCCCCATAACCGTAAAAAGCGATCTTAGTTTTCTCGGAAGAAGAATTTCGACGAAGGGCCTCAACTTTTCACACCATTTTCTTCGGAAACGCACTCCGTTCAGTTGCGACGCGTTACTCTACGAGCGAATAATTTTCGATTTGGGTTATCTGGCGTCCCGAGCAGTTTCAGTTCAAGACGAACGAAGAAATGCAGTCGAGAAGTGCATCGGAGAGGACATGTGGATGATGCACGCGCGTTCGCGGCTTGGTTTGTCTGACCGACGAAGCAGTCGACAGAGTATTGACCGGGGAAGACCGTCTTGCGCCGAACGAACCGTCGTACGTGTAGTATCATCGATGAGTGCGTTTCGCTTTTGCCGCCCCCGCGCCTCGAACCCTCGCCCATTTCGGTTGGTCGACGGGATATTCCTTCCACAACCAACCACCTTACACGACCTCTTCTCATATGTTGAATTTAATACTTTTTCTTTTCACTTTTGTTTCTTATTTCTTAAAAATTTGGTTTTATCTTCGGGGGCTTTTAAAAATAATCTTCAAGATGATGAAGCGGTTAGTTTAAATTTTTTACTGGAAATTTAAAGAAAATTATAAGTTTAATTCGTTTTGTTACTTAATAGGCCATCTAGTGTTCAGGGTTTTGATTAAATAAGAATAAACTACTGAAATACAGAATTCTTTTTATGGTACCGTGGCCCTCATTCAATAGGTGCCTCTGTACGGTGCTTAGAAGTGTGGCTTCTAGATGTCCCTGTAGCTTTTGTTAGTTTAAAGAAAGTTTAAAAACTTCAGGAATTTATTTCTATTTATTTTTGTTTTGTACAAAATCTATGCATTTTTAAATCTAATCTATAAATAATAAATAAACTATTTTTAAGATAGGAAAATTTAAAATAAAAAGATAATTCTTCCAAATTTGATGAGATAACTTATTAATTAGAAATACTGATTTATAAATTACAATAATATAAATATATAAGAAAAAGATGAAAATTTATTATCACAAAACTCACTGTTTATTAAAAGGACACTCATCGAAATAGCCGGTTTCAACACAGTAAGTTCCCCTAGCACTAAAACAAAACAACTGCCATAAAGAAGCCGCTAAAGAAACATAACGGAATCACCTGAAAGGAGTCTCGATTCCCATGGGAATAGCTTTGCCTGGCAAAATGCCCCAATTCTTCGAGCGTTTGGGACATTGCGATGAACAGGGCCGTCCTAAATGTCTGTTAGTTCCTCTAACGGTGCCGGCAAAGAAGCAGACGCTTTGAAAATGGCTACATCGGGAAATGCCTGCGAAAAAATATATAAATACGCATAAACAGAACATTTAACCCTTTCATTATTCTCCGAGGATCCATCAAGTCTTACGTAATCGGTGTCCTTTGCATCCGGGCTGGGACAGGCCGCCATTCATGCAAAAGTCCACGTGGCCCCTTTGGTTCGTCTCCCCGAGGAAACCGGCATTTGTGTGGATTACCTGGACTTGATGAGCATCTTCTTTGCTTAATCGAAATTCAGGACCTCCGTATTGAGACACCAAGGGTCTGGCAGGGTCCAATCCTTTAATTACATTGCGCAATAAATATTTTCTTCTTCACAATTTTCGTTGCATTTTTTTTTATACAAAAGCTTTTGCGAAATGGGGTGTTTATTATGTTAGCTAATGGAAAGAAAGTGCAAGTTCCATATGCATAAACTATAGTATAGGGTAATCCTGAAAGCTCTTTGCATATAGTGAGAGAGGATTAATTTTAAGTACCAACTATTCGATGTTGTTTGATATGCAAATGATTGCTCATCATGCCGCAAATATGAGCACCTAGCGAGTGGCCGACGCATGTGGTATTGACAGCCGATCCTCCATGGTCCATAATGTACGCATAAAATTGGGCCGTGCACTTCGAAACCAGTCTGGTGTTGGACAAAGACGACAAATAGCAAGGAAACTGCGTCAAAGGCTTCCAGTCGATTGTGAAGACATTGTAATCTTTTCTCGTCAAATAAGCTAAACACGCAAAACGAATAGAGGATTTATTAGGTCAAAAATTTAGAAATTTGTTAGAAAAAAAAAGAAGATTTTGTTACTAAAACTGACCGTCTCTTAGGATCGTCATGGGACTTTTTGCCTCGGTGCCATTGAATCCGTGAATAATAATGACGTTGCTCTTGTAGGGATCGAATCCGCTGTACTTTAAAGCCAAAGGATTGCGAATATCGATTCGTTTCCTCTTGGCGCCCGTTTCACTTGAATTTATATGCATAAGGAGTTGAAACAAAAGGAGCAAACTTACTGCGAGTACATGTAGAATCTGATGTCGTTGTCGGGACAATTGAACGATTTCTTCAGGAAGCATTTCCAATAGCGCCAGTCGAACATGTTGCTACCTCCGGAAGTGCTCTCTGCAATTGATCATTTAGTATAGCGTTGTTGTTTTCTTTTTTTGTTTTATTAGCAAAGTTTCCAACGCTGCCTTGCTTGACGCACTTATTGTCGCATGAAAGGTGAGCAGGATCAAAAGAGCACCGAATGCGCTTAGTCCTTTGTGCATTTTCTTGCTGTTGCTGCTGCTGCTGCTGCTGTAGACGTTGATGCCTTTTTAGCACTTGACGACCTTAACTGTGAAACATTCTTTGAAGGCGATCTCTTGGCGACTGCACTCTTCGCACTTCGATGGTCAATTTAATCTCTGACACATAAACCGACTTTTTATTAGCAATAAGTGGAGCGCGATCTAAGAAGCATCTCTTCGGATGTTTATTCGTTGCGAGAATATTTGCGTTTAGATATACTCAATTATTTTCTTGCGCCATTCGATTCTTTTAATTTGGATATTTACGGGTTTCTCATTGAAATTTTCGGTTTTGTAATTTTTAATCACACATTCTTTGCGCAAGTTATAATTCCCTCATTGAAATTTATTGGAAAATTTTGAGTTGTAATGCTTCTTTTTTAAATTCCTTTTTAGATCTTTTTTTGGCAATTAAATTTTATCGATTTGCCAATTATATTTTACTAATTTTATTTTCTCTTTATTTTAGAATTGCAGGCCAATTATTTCAGTCAACGGGAGTTACTCGGTATGTAATTTATTATCATATTTTACAATAATAGAATTAGTTCATTAAATAATAAAATTATTTATAAGCGATAAATCTAAACCAGTCACTTGGAAATCATTGAATAAATTGTTATAAAATATATGCACAATGTTAAAAGCAATAATTTGGAGCAATTGTGAAAGGTTTCCCTGGTAAAAAAAAAATTAGTAACTTTTACACTTCACAAAATATATTGTTTCAATAAAAAAGAGCAAGCAGTTAAAGAGAAAACATTTTTTTGCATATTTATCCTGCACGAATAATAATTAAATCAAATAGAAAATTTTTCGGCTAAATAATTTTATTTATTATGATTAAGTCATTTAATGTGCATTAAATTAAATTAATGATATCATTTAGTGGAGTATTTAGTAATAAAGTAAAAGCGGAAATTTAAACTAAACCAAAACATATAAATTAACAGGAGAACACTCGAAAACAGCGATTAACAAGTCTGAATTTGGTAAATGAAGTTCGAAGCAGCAGTAGGTAAATAATTTTAATCGATATCAATCTGTATACATCACGTGCGTCGTCCTTAAGGACTAGGTAGATTCTCAGGACATGTCTTAAAGTAAAGCTCTCCCTCGCAGCATCTCACGGGCTTCTATTAACTTCGATTTCGCAGAGGGCCTTCCAAGTATTACTTACCTATTCTACAGAAAATTGGTTTCGAAATTAATCCTGATTCTACGACTTCGCTGATTAAGGATAATGTAACGCGTATCGCAAAGCACACACGCAACATAATCCATCTCTCCCTAACAACTCTTACAAGCAACCGGAAATGGATGCTGCTTCCTGTTTCGCTGTAATTTTTTATGTTGAATATTTAATAATAAGAGGAATACCTTTTTAAATACGAGTATATAGCATTATTAAAAAGTGGACACAGATATAAAAAGTTTTATTGGTAATTTGTAATGACAAACTTAAACGAGAACCATCAAGAATCCTTAATCTACAGTAAAGGTAATAATAATTCGATGATCGAAGAAGCGAACTCGCTGTGGCGAACGCGGCTTATCAAACTAAGAAAATTTAGTATCACAGTATAACAGTTTGTACACTCTGCTCACACAGACGATAATAAATTCTTGATTATGCGGCAACTGGTGATTTATAAGGAAGCGAAGTCGACTTTTAGCAATTAGTTCTCGACAAATTGGTTATGGCTTCCGGGACCTTCACTTCCTCTTCGGGCTCCTCCCGTTCGAACACAGTGCCCAGACTGTGGGGCTTGCTGGAGACGCGACGGAGAGTGCTGGTCGCGGGCGGCAGGACGCTCCGATCGAAATCATCTTTATCGTTGAGCAAGTAGTTCAAGTCGTGCGTTATGCTGACCATTACCTCGTCCAAATTTTCCCCTTTGTTTTCATCGTCGAGCTGCGAAATCCCCCCTTCGGCGCCCGCTTTGTGAATAATTTTAATTTCGGCGCTCGGCAGCGACTTCTCTTCTCCTTCGGGACGCTGCCTGAGCTCTTCCGAAGCGTTCGTTACGGTAATGCTGGGCATGTCGTGAAAGAAATGCGACGCCGACGAGGACGCGACTAAATCCAATTCGACGAACTTTTTGTTGCCCAATAAATCGGGCGAATTCTCGCTGCGTTGTTGGTGATGCTGATAAGCGCCACTCGAATGAGCCACTGTGTCCAAATCGACCGGATTGCCGAAACTGCCACTCGTTAGAGTTTTAAATGTCGTCGGTCCTATTTCCGCGTACTTGCTGCACATCACTTCCTTCGTGAAGCGTGTCTCCATGTACGGCGTGGAGTCGTTTTCCACTTCGGGGCCTTGCTTTGTGAAAACTGGAATTCGATCTCGCTATAGAACAATTGCTTTTTTTGCTTTTGGTCGTTTGCCAAAGAAATATAATACTCGCTAAATGTTTAAAGGGATTAAATAAAAAGTTATTTACTTTTAATGTATTTCTTTGAAATTCAAATATTTTAACTAGTTTTAAATTTTTATAAATGACTAATTGGGCAAACATCTAAAAAAGTGTCAACTAGCACTTCTGGCGTTGTTTA
Organism: Holobus sp. GC000080; assembly: GCA_030556065.1. NCBI lineage: Eukaryota > Metazoa > Arthropoda > Insecta > Coleoptera > Staphylinidae > Holobus > Holobus sp. GC000080. Next base: position 35,080 of record JASKGO010007439.1, on the reverse strand, counting down.
AACAGCAGCTGGTTAATGAAAACGAAAAGCCAATTCAAGTTTATAATTGTTATGATCGAGAGTAGTACAGTATAGTACTCGGAAATTAGAAATATTCATTAGGGCCGGCGGTTTTGGTGTTGACAGAAAAGAGAAGATAATGCAGAGAAACAAATACATACACACAGACACCTACGTACACACTGTAACGCTTACATTTCAAATGTTTGCCGACATCGGGACTCTTCTGTTGATCCTTCTTGTCCTCGTTCTTTAATCTCGTAATTAAAAGTTGTTTAACCGGAGTCTCGGAGCACAATATGTAACAGAAGAAAATCACTGTGCCCTGAAACAAACAGGCGATGGTTGTTAAGTAACGTGAGGGTAAAGGGAAAAGTGTGGCGAGAGTAAACAACACAAACACTCACACACAAAGGACTCAGCCCGAGCGGTTCACAGGATATTTGTATAGTATAGAACTGTAGCTATAGTACAGGGTACTTTTTATGTTTGGTCTTTTCTTTGGGGAAAATGATAATAAATAGAAATTCGATCCTTTCCCCAATCATATTTTTAAGCAAATCTCGGTTTTCCCTGAATGGTTTAAACTTACGGTCATTTACGCTCATACCGAAAATAGGTATCAAATTTAATATTTTAATTGGACATTTTATTCTTCTTCTGAGACAACAACAATACACAATTTTTGGAAAGTAGGATTTTTTAACACTTTACTTTTTTAAATATCCTTTACCTTCGGTTATTTTGGAAAAAATCAAATCTTGTTTTTTTTTTTTTTCAATTAATATGATAATCGAACGAAATTTTGTTGTGCGTTCGAGTGAATGTGAATCTACAACACCAACACTTTTGAAGGAACAGCAGTGTACCAACCATTAACGCAGACAGGGCACTAAATACGTAATGGTAGATTTCGTTCTCGGTCGAATTTATGTACAGGATGCTGCTTGATACAGTGGCAGTTATTGAGCAGAACACCAGCACCGAACGTTTCAGCAGTTTCATCCTGGAACGAATTAAATGTTTTAGCGATTAATTAAATTCTTCTCAATCAAAAGCCCGCTTTAAATTGATGCATTTAAACAAGTTGAGGTAAATGGTTAATGGCTTTCCATTAAATTCATTTAAATTACTTTTTATTTTTCATTTATTTAAAAGTTAAAATCGTGGAATTTGCATGGAATTTGGTAATTTTCGTAATATCAAAAATTGTTTAAAGTGGGCTTTTTTTAAATCCGTAATTTATCAATTTCTATTAAATTTTATTCAAATTATTTTTTTACTTTATTTCTTTAATAATACTAAAATACCATTATTTATTTATTATTTTTGTGTAATTATTAAAAATTGTTTAAAGTTGCTTCAAATTTAATCAGTAATTTCTTTACGTAAAAGCTAACAACTTTAAAAGAGAGGCGTCAATAAAGTCTTAATGGATAAAATTGATGCGTTCCAATTGAAAAGTTTGCAGCAATTAGTTGGCGTTTAGTTCGGCATAAATTAAGTTGCAGCGTCTAGGGAAATCATGTAAGCGAAAAACTCACCTGCTTCTAAGCGCTTCCGACGGTTTCTCGAACTTCAGATTCAAAGTGACCAACTTTTTGGCGACAATGTACAGAAGTAAAAAGTACAAAACAACTATGACGCCGCAACAAGTGACGAAAATGTTGAAAGACAACGATCCTTGCAGCAGCCACCAAGAGGATATGCGGGTGTTCATGGTGAGATGCGCCATGTGGTTGCCAAAGACGGCAATCATGGGCGCGCCTGAAAAGTGTCACATGCTCAATCAATAAAAGGGAACCCCGAGAATTTAGCGGACAACGGGCGCACCTGTTATAATTATAACGACTGTTTGTTTGATGCTCTTCATTCGAGGCAGTTGGACCAATTCCGAGTAAATAATTAGGAGATTGCTTAATTGAGATGAAAGACCAGTGAGTAGGAAACTCTCCAGAAAGCTCATTACGGTCAAAAAGAGGTCCTTTAAAAGATGATTTCAATAAAATTGAAAGGACGATTTTAATTAAGTCATTTTATTTTTTAATTTTCGAATTTTTTTTTTTCAAATTAAATGCTTCAAAAAAAAGTCATAGGCATTTTTTACCGTGGGCACTTCATCCCAAAGAGCGTAGATAAAAACCAGCATGGAGCCGAACATGGAGAAGCAACATTGGACTTTCAGGAAGACTAAACAGGAGCGCCGATAGAACCAATAGAAGGCCAGGATGAGGCCGGCGACCGCTGTCAATAAAGTGCACGTCGAACATCCTACCAGGATCACTAACTGTCTGACGGGCACCTCTTGGTCCGAGTCCTGCACAGCAACATTCATATTTGGCCCGCACTCATCGACGCCATTCGATATCTCTACTACAGTATATATGTACTACTTACGAATGATGGTTTCATGGTCAATAAAACGGCATAGGTTCCCGACCGAGGGCAAATACACCTCGTCCTGCCAGCCTCCAGTAACCTATGGGTGCGCGCATTATTAATTAAAGGATTCCCCGGGGGTTTTACAGTCTCAGAAAAGAGTAAATGTGGGTTACTGGTGTAGTATGTGGGAACTGGAAAGGGTTTATCGAACCTTGTGATGCAGGTCTGCGTATCCCATGTGTAGCCGTAGCTGGCGTAGTCGGCAATGGCGCACTGGACCTTCCACAAGTCCTGTGATGAATTTTTGATTGCATGCTGAAACTCCATAGTGTACAGGACGTCGGTGACGTTCGCTTCCTTGCCGTTTGACGATAGCAGCCAACAGGCAACGACGTTTGAGATCACTTCGTAGTCCATTTCGATTCCGTCCCTTTTCAAAACAACTCACATTTACGTCAATGCTCTTCACTTTGATATTTCGCCCCCCTTTTTCATTACCCCCACGTACCTACATACTATATTCGGGTATAAGTTGAATGAACATTGAACGTATTACTTTTGTTGCTTAAAAATTCTTTTTGCTCTGCAGCTTGTATGTTTTTGCATCAAAGTTTGAAAAGATGCTTCCGCAGTTGCTAAAGGTAAATGAAGTTTTTTTTTTCAGTTTTAAAATTTATTTTCATTGAATTTTATTATTATTATAGTTAATCTTTAGGGTAAATAATATTTTAGTTTTTTTTTCTTACAATTATTTTTACGATATTAATGCAGTTTTGCAAAATATCGAATTGAAGGAACGTTTATTAGTTGCAATATAATGGAAAATAAAGCAAAAGCAAAAGCATTTGTAGAAATTTTATGGTGAAAGTTCGGCGATAGCATAAAAAATGCACGAAGTACTTACTTGAGCCGGATGGCGGATCTAAGGGGCAGGAAGGCGGATAAATTTCGATAAACCGCCACCGCTAATGTTGCAGATTTATTTGGCGGCGCAGTAGACGATGGAACAAAGTAATGCCGAGGGAGTGCCAGATGTAATTTATAAGAAAGCCATCCAGGATAACTGTAAGACAACAAAAGCATTTTGTAAATTCCAAGAAGTGCACGTAGAGAGCTAATAGAAATAGTGCACTGAGTGCAATTTATGTCGTGTCATTCGGGCCATGTTTCGTTTCCGTTTTCCCCGCTTTGAAAATTTTTGCAAGCGATTTCGGCAGAGTGTATTTTGTGTAATGAAGTGCAAACACGAATTGAAATTAAATTGGCTTATGCAATTTATTGTAATAATGGCTGCGGTACCTAAAGGCCGATTGTGGAACGTGAAAGCCAGTCTTATCAGACTTTGTCAGGGTCACATCGATGGTTGAGCGTGCTCTGTGAAAAGTTGATTGAAATACCCGGCTTTGTCGCTTCACAACTTCCTGGAGCAATATGACTTGCTGCAACACACAAAGAGAACGCACATTTCTATAATGGCAATCTTAAAATAGCACATCTCATTTAAAACTTACTATTTACAATTACAATTTGGATTTAGGGGTATTTTACGTTTCTAAAACTGTATGCTTTGAATCTCTAATTTTATTAGTTTGTATTATACCGGACGTAACGTGATTTCTGTTCAAATATATTTTCTGCTTTTATCCTGGTCGAATTTCAAAGGAAATTTTCTATTTTCCTTTTGATGTTTGAAACTATTGGAAAACACGCTAAGTTGTTGTTAACGCTTAATACTCTGGGAAATTTAAAGATGAAAATTTAAACGATAATATTGAATCGCTTAACGATATATTTTTGGTAGAACTTGAATGAAATATTTACCCGGAAAGTATTATACTTAAAAACTTTGCATCTAATCTGAAATAAACAAGGCATCGGCTATAGAAGTAATCCGAGATAAAACACCCTGTATAGGGGAAAGTTCTTGTGTTGAATTTTCGAAGGACGACTTTTGCAATTTCCCGATTCGTGCATTGCGCGATAAAGTCGACAAAGTTTCTCGAAACTTGCAACATTAATAACTTGTTTTCTATTTGCCTTTAGCGCCCCTTCTTTGCTTTATCATTTATGGGCTTTTTTATTGTCATTTTTCGATGCGACGCATAATAAAAGAGACGGAAAAAATATGCGTGGAGAGAATGGCGGGTTTACATTAAACCTAACGCCTCTAATAATAATAAAGTTCTGGGTCAATTTATAATAGCCCTCGAACGCTCTCGCCCCCGCCAGTCTTGTCGCATTATTTCGCCACTTCCTACTACTCCTTTTTACTAGATAATTAAGAACTTTCAGGAAGTCCCGGGTCCCGGATAATAAAACGACGATTTCAAAGTTCCGTCTTCATTTCTCTTCGTTTTGGGGCAAATATTTCATTTCGTTCTTTTTTGCCTCCTTTGTATTTTTCGCTATTATTTTACGTCGGCCGCAAATATAAACGCGAACTCACAGGCAGACAGAGTTGCGAATTTTGCTTAATGGCCTTTTATTAAAATTAGTACTTATATACTGTTACTGCCTTTCGCTTTTTTTTTCTTTCTTATAGTCAGCTCTTTTTTGTTATGATGAAATATCCTAATTACGCAGCAAAAAATATATAATATAAAAAGAACAAAAAAATTCATTATAAACATAATTCTTTTTTTCTGCACGTATAGAAGACTATAAAAATATTTGCTTTACTGTCGGTAAACTTTGTTGGATTAGCGTTTAACTAGAGATAAATATTTTAATAAAAAATACCTAACGGTATAAGTTAAGTAAAAAATGCGAAAAATGGTTATATGAAAAAGTTTTGGCATAGTTTCGTAATAAATGCAAACAGCAATTTAAAAAATAATAATAAGTAGAATATATTACATTCTACAAATAATAGATATTTAAAACAGCCAGTTATGTTAACTTTTCGAAAATAAACATAATTTAAATAAAAGTAATTTAAAATCAGCACAAATAAATTGTGACATTGATTTAAAGTTTTGCAATTCAACATATAAACAACAATTGATTGAAATAATGCTTTATAATTGTAAGTAAATACTGTAATAATAATTCTGAAAATATAGTTATTCCATTTATAATTAATAAAAAAATGGAAATAAAAGATTATCAACTTTTACTTTTTGCGGCAATTCCTTTAAATTCACCGAATTTTAAAAACGATTTTAAGTAAGTAGTAAGTAGAAAATCAAATCTTCCAACCTGAAACAAAGAAAAAAGAACTAACCGATTCGTTTATGATGGCCAACTTCTGCTGCAAAATGGCATCGATAATATCCAAAACGTTATCGCAGATTTCTTCATTGAGGGCGGCGTCGACGTGGGCGAGAAAATCTCTGAGCAAGTTTAGTATCCGGAATCCTTCGCCGGGCAGTAACTCCTTGCCGGACCTTAAGTACCTCATGTAACCCCGAAGGACATTTAACGGGCTGTCGGCGTCATAACCGAGACGAACTTTCTGAAACTGTGTAATCGCATTAAGTTGCGAGCAAACGATTAAAAGGCATTGGTTAGGGGCGCGCGCGGTTTTGCTTACTTGCTCGAAGAGAGTTTGCAGTTCGTCAGCGAGACACTCGCCGAAATCCGGTAGATACCAAGTCGGTCTGCCTGCCTCGCGCAAATAGCACGAGCGTCGAGCCACCCCCGTGTACCCAGGCGGACATTCCTGCAGACTCTCGGAGCCGGGCGCCGTTTCGGGCCACAACAGTTTCGAATGCCGCTCGCCGGGGCACGTTTTTATTAATTCCGTATCGATCACGTTCACTAATATACTTTGCTCGGCCCACAGGGCTTCGTCTTGCACCAAACACGAAAAACCCGTTGATTTCTGCAATGCATTACAATGGTTTCATTCGATTCAATTCATTTGATATTTGTTTCCAAAACAGTGCCGGGAGCTTTGTTTTGTTTCTCGAAATTAAAAGCAAATCCCTTCTGTTGATTTTTAATATAATTAAGAAAAAAAAAATGTCCGACAAAATATTTATTCTTGTTTAAAAGTAAAAACAAATAACAAATGAAATGTTTGCTGTTTGAACGTACGCTTATTGTGGAAACTTGTAGGATGCTGCCCATTGGAAAGAGCACTTCGTAGTGCTCGCTGTCGGTTTTTATCGGCAACAGTTCTTTGTTTTTGGTCCAGCTGTAGGTGTATTTAGCGCTTATTTGGTTCGTAGGTGCGCTAAAACATTTTATGGTGAAATTCTCCCCCTGAAACAAACATATACGGCACCGTTTTATGATTCTATTGCTTCTGAATATTTCGCCTTTTCCGAATTCGCTTTTACAGCCGTTCAATAAAATCCGCTTTTGCTTCGGCTGCGATTCGCGAAAAATTCAAATATGTTTTGAACTGTTCGGGTGTTTTTTTTTTTGTTTTCATCGCTTCCAGGAAGGAACAAAAAGGGTGTTGTTTGAGCATGTTTATTAATAAAACATTGCGTTTACGATTTATTGGTAACTTTTTGTTTTGCAGTATTTTCCAGTGCGTGTAAACCATTCGCAAAAAAAAGAAAAATTATAAGCACTCAAGAGCAAAAAATCATTAAACAAATCTCCATGAAAAATCCCGTAAGAGAGCGCGATAAAACAAAACGAAATACGATAAATGCAGACTACATATATCTCATAGGTATACATACATATAAACATATAATGTACGTGCCCACTGTTCCTATACTTTAACGTAGGATGTAAAATACGTGCCGGGCCTTTACGCACCTTTTGTTTTTCCCCTTTGTTATTTATTTTTCATATTATTACACAGCGGCAGTAGGTGGAAAAATAAAATAACGTGTTAAAAATGCAAAGTCATCCAATATTAACGTGAAATATGACTATTTATATACTTTAAAGCCGAACGGGAATAAGCGCGCAATTTATACGAGAGCCGCATTTAATAAAAGTTTATTGGAACGGGCGCTTATAAACAACGGAACGGAAGAGTATAGATATAATGGCCGCTGAAGGAGTGGACGCAGTGGGTGTTTATAAACAGTGTATGCATACCTTTCGGACGGTCAAACTCATGGGCTCTATCCAGACCCTGGGGGCTGATCTGACGTCGACCCTTTTCGTGAGGCACCTCTGGACCCCGTTGTCCACCACTTGACAAGTGAAAATTCCTTGGTCATACGGCGACGCCTTCGTGATACTTAATTGTGAAACGTGCACGTCGGGACTCGTTTCGTCTTCCAGCATTTTCAATGACTTGCCGCTAAATTAACAGAAGCACACAAAAATTTTTTTTGGGGGTCGTAAAAAATTTACCGGCCGTATAATTAAATGAAAAGCGGCCACTTTCGAATAAGTTCTTTTTTTTTTTGTTTCTCGGGGATAACCCGTGGGAAATCTGCGAGTTTTCTGCATAAAACGAATTATGCGGACCTGGACTTGAATTAGCAATATTGTTTTGTTTGAATTTTCCGAGCTTTTTCCATATATTAGTTACATGTGTAATGCGTATACTGGTTAATGTAAATAGTATAATTAATTAGAAAGGGAATTTTTGCATGGGCACGTTTCGGTCCTTTAAATTTGAATGCATAAGGGCGGATTTTCAAGGGACGCGATTTATTTCTCCTACGCGTGCCTTAATGTCACCTTCATCCCTCGATTCCACGCAATCAATCAACCCTTTTCGGCTGCTCTATCGGGAGTTAATGGTTTGTGCGTGTTTGCCAGTGATTTATTTATTTTTAAATATCGGAACGTAAACATTTTCCGGAGAAAAAAAACTTAGCATGAGTTTATGTGGGTATAAAAAGCACATATGAGAGTATAAAAAGAAGAGGTATTATGATGGGAAACTGGGAGTTAACTTGCCTGGTTGGATTACTGACGTTGATGTGCATGGAATCCTTGAACCAGCGGAAGGACGACTGCCCGGGATCGTGCACTATACTTCGACAGGACAAACTGAAGTCTTCTCCTGCATGTACCACATTTGACGGATATATAGTTATATCCTGGAAGAAGCATTACATTTTTTTAAAATTAATTAATTATTTTATTAAACAAACTTTTTGATGAGTGTTTGAAAGCACATCATGCCAAATTGAATCACTTAAAGCCATTTGTTATGTGAAAATTAATATCGTTATGTCTATTGATTTTACTCGTTTGGGAGGCTAAATTATTAGAGTAGGTTAAACTAATCATTGAGAGTTCTAACCGAATATTGTTATCGACAATATCTATGTTATGTTTAATTGACAGGCACAAACACTAATTACGTCCATATATTAATTATCGCCAACGAATGGGTTGTCTGATACACGCGCATACTTACAACACAACGAACACAATGCATAAGTTGTTATCAGCGTGCAGTCCGATCCGGAAGTGCCGCCTTTGTAAAAATCGACAACTCTATTATCAAATAAAGGGTGCTTTTACGGAGAACATCAGGCCGACCAACTTTTGCCGCCCTCCCCGCGCTGCTTGTTTAATATATTCCGTCTCCGTTTTTTCGTCCGCTTGCTTTTTTGTACTCTTTTTTTTTCTGTTACTGTTACTGTTGCTACGTTTGCTACTACATGGTTGTCCATGGAGGAACGTGGAAAACTTTTTACGATTAAGTCGCGACCGCTGTCTGATTGTTATGATTTTCCACGGTTTTCCGGTCCAAAGCCGCTGTGACTGAGTTATCGTGTCGCTCGTCGGAATGCCGAGCGGATTATTTGCGGACTGCCAAAGTTTGTTTTATTGTCTCCTCTTTTTGTCAACTCCTTTCCATAATGTACTCTATTTTATTATACTATATGATCGTTATGTGGTTTTCTTTGAATTTGTTTTGCTCGTGCTTGAATTGTTCATATACAACTTGAAAGATTTCCTCGGAGATATTGCTTTTTTATATAAAAAGATATGGAAATTTTTTTGTTTATACATTTCCATCCGAAAGTTATTACTTGCAGTAAATTTGTATCGCACAACTACTATTTCTTTCAATTTATTGAATTATTTATGTGTGATTTTTCAAGTAATTGAAGAGCAAATATTTTAATGAAAAAATTATTAATTAAGTATTGTATGTATGTTACCATGAAAACAATGGCGTTGTAAATTTTAACTTTGCAGTACAATTAAAAATTGTAAAAATATAAACAGGGCTGCTTTAGGAAAATATATTTTCCGAGAGTGAAGAGTTTCCAATAAATACAAGCTGTGTTTGCTAACAAAACCGTTCCGGCGCACAATAATAATAAACGAAAGATAAAACTCCATCATCAATCAATTTGTTTCGTTCGCCACAGAGTCTAACGAGATTTTGTACATAGGTTGGGAAAACTGCATACACAGGCAGCTCGTTCCGCCCCTCAAATGTCCCCGCCGCAGTTGTGTATGCACTTTTTCCGCCGTCGACACTGCCGCCGCCGCCGCCACCGCCGCCGGAGAAAAACGCAATAAGTGCAATAAATCCACGAGCGCCCAATCGAATTTTTGCAAATGCGCCCTCCGAAAACAAAAGGGCGAAATTAATTAATGAACGACAGATATTGCGCCATTTATGATCTCTATGCTATGCTTAATAGAACAAAAAGCGATCAGTTCATAAATCATTTTTGCCACCCTCCCAAAAAACATGTGTATTGAAATCAATCTTTAGAATTGATGAATAAACAACATTTTTCTTTAAAAGAAAAAACAATCGTTAAATATCTTCATATATATAAAATTTTCGAAATACCTATAGATAAAATGGAAAATTTATGCAAAATTCATGCAGTTCGTTTGATTATGAAAATCTATTCATTATTAGAATAACAAACATTTGCATATTTTGTGTTTTTTTATTTGTAATTGCACTGTATACTAATTTTGCTATAAATTTTCATTAAAAATTAACCATTCATTCATTCATTAAAAATTTAAAACCAACAAACAAAAAACTAATAACAATAATAATTAAAAGTGAAAAAAATTGAAATTAACAGTAAAATATTGGTTTTATAGTCTTTTTTATGATCGCAAACTAAACTTTTTAATGCGCACTTTAAGAATAATCGAGCCCTTGAATAAAAACTAAATAAAATAAAAAACAGGATTGATGTAAAGAGAACTGGCAGATAAATCCCTTAAGTGCAATTACGTGAGCCATCCCTCAGGACGTGCATGCTACTGTTTTACTTCATTATAGTGTAATTTTGTTCGCATTAATTCACCATGCCCGAGATTCAATGAGCCGGCGCCAGGCGCATTCATGTTCACCCTGCGAATTTATCGCGCCCCAATTAAAAGTAAAAGCTCGTGCGATCTCAGCTGACCTGCAACGATTCCAATGTAACGGGGGCGAGCAGGACGACGCTCTGGGGCAGCAGCGTAATATTGGCGACGTATCCACGTTCGGACCATTTGTTAGTCATGGATTTTAGACGACGTTCGTCTCGCCTGCTTCCTGACATTTGAACTTTGACGTCGAAATGCGTCTGGAAGGGTCTGCGAGGAACACATCAATATTAAAACGGAGCTTACAGTGACATGTTTCTATACTGTAAAAGAAAGAAACTAAAAAAGTTGTACTCACTGGTAGGAAACGAGATGAACTCCGCTGACACCTGCATTGTCCTTCAGTACTTTGGCCAGCTGAAAATCATAATTTTAGTGGATTATTATTAGGGTCAATTTCTGGTAAATTTTTTTTTATGAATGTCGTAAATGTGTCCTGAGGGTTCAGTAGTTCGTACGAATTGATTTGCAAGCAAAATAAGATGAATTAATTCGGGACCCACATCAATTTATATATCAAACGCATTGCTGATCGTCGGTTTAGGGGATTTTTTTGTGGTTCATTAGTTGATGAATTTGATTTCGTTTGCATGATTTGGTTTATTATTGCCTTCGTTTATTTAGAGTTTTTAGTTTCATTTTGCACTGTTTTTGGAACTTTTTTTGTATTAAATTTTTTTTTCGTATTTTTTAAAAACACTAAAATTGTGAAAAAATAGAAACCTTTGTTGGGTAACAATTTAATAATGCTCGCTTTTCAGAGAACTTTAAAAGTTTTTCCGGGTCATTAAAAACTTTGCCATAAATAATTTCCTTAGCGAAATGTGCAAGCGGAAACAATTTTATTGAAAAAAATATAACAACGATAAACAATACTCATTATTTAACAAAAAATATCTAAATAAATAAAAGAGGAAATTTTTAAGTGCAGATATATTGAAAGAAAGAAATTTTAAAATTACGTGCACGTCTGAAGGGGATAAAGGTAGATAGCGGTACTAAAAAGGGCAATCTCGGTACTGGGAACACTTTATTTCAATATTTGCGTAGTGCAAGTTCATCAAGCTACCGGATTTGATTAGGAGCAATTACGTTTATCTGGACAGTAGTACAAAAAACATAACTTTTAACTGTCGGAACGAGTGCTGGGAAGGGCACAAGCAACGGATGGGCTGCCTGATGCGGCCGACCGGCGAGTATAGAGAGCGGCGTGCGAGCAAAGAGATACCCGGAAAGGGGTAGACCATAAGCACGTACACACCATAAAGTCCCAGTCGGGATGTTGGTAATTAACGAGGTCGCAATGCCTGGGGAGTCGTAAACAGTCCTTGGTCAGACGTACGATCAACGCCATACCGACAACCAACGAATTATTCAGCACGCACGTTCGTTAACTAGAAAGGGCCCACAGACAAATTGTCACCGCTGCCACTATACCGCTGCCGCCGCTGCCGCTGCCGCTGCCTTCGCTAAAAGGCCGCTAATCCTTGAATCCCGATACACATTAATCACATATTTCGCTAAACAAGTCGCCCAAAGCTTTGGCTTTTAATGCCTTGTCTGCTCTTTTGTCACGTCGCTCTTGTTATTTGCTCCGGTTACATTCGAATTTCACAGACATCGGCTATTTGTTTATGAATTCTATGATTTGTGCGTTATAACGATTAATAATTAGCAATTTAATTAATTATTTAATTAATTGTGTTATTTTTTAAATGTACTGAACATTTAATTAATATTTAATAAAAATAATATTAAAATAAACTGAAAAAGAAATAAGAAACCCAAATTGTGCTTAGTAAAAAATTGGTTGCGTTTCTACAGACAAAGGAAAAGTATTTAAAAAGAAAAGTTGGTGAAAATCTAGGAGAAAATGTAAAGAATTTTCAACAGCAATCAAGGAACATTATTTATACCTGATTTTCTAAATTCCCGCGCTGCAGAAGTTGGTTTCCCCTGGGAACGACTTTGATGTCGATTGTGAATCCAATAATGGCTGAAACAATAAGGCATTATTGCATTATTGATGCATGCGACGTTGATTATGATTATTATGATAATACTGCTAATTGATTTTTTATTTTTTCAAATAGACATTTTACCCCAATGGACCTGAAACGGTTCAATGCGGCGTGATATTCGGGCGGCCGTCAAGTTCGATTTATCAGGGTAAAATATTATGTATGGAAATGTGTGTAATATATAGAAAGAGCATTCGAGCAAATTTATGCTTGTTTGCCCACATCCACTCCGCTGCGTTTATTATTGCCGTTTTACTGAAGTGTGTGAACTACTGCTGGAAATTTCTTTGTGAGTCTCACTGAGTTTAACGTTTATTTTATTAACTTTCCTTTTTCGGTTGCGCAGTAATTCTTACGAATATTTCTCCTCCGTGCTATGCTCGGCTTTCCAAAAAGGATAAGGGTAATAAAATTTTATGTGGCCGGGAAATTAGTTCCGCCAATATTGTTTTTTTCTTTTTCCGTTTTAAGAAAACATCCTTATAATTAAAGAGAAAAATCTTTGATTATGTAAATTTTAAAACATTTTAATCTGAATTAGATAATTCGGTGTAAATATCCAGTTGATTTTAATTTGATATGTAATTGTTGTAATTACTCAAATTTGAACACCTTTTAATGAATTTGCGAAGTAATAACTTCAAAGTAGGCACTTGAAAATATTTGAGAGAATTAAGATTTCGCCTTCGGCCGTCAACTTGCCGTAGTCTTAATTATTCAGTTCGAGAACTGGAAGTGCTTAATTATCCTTAAAGGCCGCTTTTGCTATTTCAATTTTTTGTTCTTCATTATTTTTTTCAAGCAGTTTCTTTCCAATCAAAAAAATGTGAAATTTTCATTTAAAACTAATTACTTTTTCTGAATCACAGTGTTCCCTTTGTTTTTCTAATAACACGTAATAATAGGCAGTGAAATTGCAGCGAGACCGCATTTAATACTTCTGCATGTGCTCTCAAAGCTCGTCTTTTCACTTGCAAATACGCAAATACCGGTGGTTTGGACTGCGGAAAAACGTTTAATTAATTCCAAAAGGCATGGAAAACTCAAAGCATTGATAAAATTTATTGAAGTCGCTGGGAATACGAGTATATGGTTTCATCTTTAATTAATTAGTTGATTATGAAAACTGCTGCAGGTATGTTCTTCAAATAACCATAAGGTTTCTAATAGCCGCATCGCAAACGGGTATGCTTTTTCTCGAGAGGCCAGTTTATTTTCATTCAGTTACGCCCCGATAAAATGCCAGTACTTCAAAACGTTAGCTTTACTACGTTACATTCATTTTATGTGTGTTTAACCAATAAAGGCAGAGTATCGTTTCTTGTCCCTTGAGGCTGTGCGATGTCACGTGTTTTTGGAATTCCGTCTTTGTATTACCCAATTTTCCTGCTCAAAGTGCACGAAAATAAACTAGAGGGAAATAATACTCGTTTAGGTGTCATTAAGTGCACTTTTCTTTGACTATTGATAAAGTATTTTTTATTCAGTGAAAAATATATATTTATTTTTTATATTTGATGAAATTAAATTTGATGCCATTTTTATTTTTATGTCTTATTAAATTTTTGTGATATTATTTTTTTATTGTTTAAATAGAAAAATTTTGTGTCATCTTTCTTAGGTCGTAACTTTTAACCAAATGGATTAATAATGTTATTTATTTTTGCTCGGTTTGTACAATATTTCATAAAACTGTTAAAATTATTGAAAATTATAAATAAAAAATTTTGAAAACTTTATTTTGTTCAATTAGAATGATATATTTTTTATTATTTCAAACAAAAGTAAATAAAAAACGAAATAAAAGTTACCAGTTTTTTAAATACTTAAATTTATAAGTTTTCGAACTTTTTTTTCCAAATAACTTTCAAGCACAAATATGGTTGATACCGGAATTGGAAATGCTTATTAAATCAATATGAATCAATATTTTTTGAGAATAAATTTAAATGTTTAAAAACTGTTTAGTTTAGTTATAGAGCTTGCTTTTAACTTTAAACTTTAATATTAATTTTTTATTAAAAAAAGAATAGGCCATTTTATAGAAAGTTTTCACTAATATAAAATATCGACTTATTTTAAACAATTTTTTAATGGTTAAAATATAACATTATAAATTTAACAATTTTGTTGTTTTCCGCGCTATTGTACAACAATTTGAGCAATCATCATTAATATTGGTTCATTGTGTTAAAAGCCTAGTAAAGTATATCAATTTTTTTTTTTTCAATTTTTGGTATAATAAATTCATATTACAAAAAGTTCTTAAGATATGAAATTAGTAACAAAGCTATTTTTGATTTTAAGACCTATTTAAAAATAACTTTAAAAATATAAAATGCCTTTTGAAATAATTAATTACTGCTACCACTCCCAAAGATAAAACTCAATAATGAAATTTTTGCATTTCTAACTTTCTTAAAAGTTAAAAATATTTTATCGGACGAGTCCACTGAATCACCCTGTTCTCGTATATTGCATTAGCTTCAATTGATAATATTTTATGTGGTCATTTATTCTAAATAATAATATATCGCCGAAATTTTGCCTAAGTGGAAGACTACAATTAGTGTTTAGTATAGTAAAAGCAATGCTTCCGATTTCGTGTAATATAATTATTTCATTTATGACAGCAAACACAGAGACATTAAATTGAAAACATAAAATCCCACGGTGCAATTAATATAATTTAGAGGTAACAGTTAAATGCGAAATCACTTTCGTCAAACAAATTTGCAGCTAAACCGAAATTACTCCTTAACGTGCAATTTAATTGCTTCTAAAGACAAACAATTTCAGTAGAAGTAAGTTTTAAAAAAAGTTAATTTGTTAGAGCAATTATAAATGCACCGATTTTGCAACATTTAAACTATTTTAAGCGAACAACCGCTCAAAATTTAACAGCACTACACTGTAAAGTGTTAGGGTATAGTATACGAGTAGAATGCAATTTGGTGATGTTTTTTTTGTTGCGTTTATTCGTCGGCGGTTGCGGACCAAAGTTGCGTCAGTTCTTGTGTGCACATTTTAGCATCAAAGCAGCAGTTTTATATGGGGGGCGGCGGATTCATAATATCCGGTTAGAGAGAGGCAAGAATGCGCGTCAGCTTGTAGCGACATAACAGCCGCGAAAAGTACCACGATTTCTCCCCGTTCGTCGACGAGGCGACAGCAGCGTCGGTGCGTTCCTAGGAAAATTCACTTGCCTCGCCCGCCGACACTTTTCCCACTCTTAATTTGAATATAAAATTCTTTTCGGAAAATGATGAGTTGCTACATCTGACACATAACTTTTTCGCAGCTCATCTATACTCTTTAAATGAAAAACTTCACACGTGCAAAATTGCATTTCTTGTGTTGTAACTGTCTGCTTCACGGCTAAGCTAATTAATTAACAAAATTAGCTTTGCACTTTAGTCTTTTTTTACTGCTTTTTATGCAAAGTGTTTTTGCTTAAAAGATAACATACCATTTATGCCTAATGAAGTTTTAACACTATTGTCTTTTTCAATTTCATGTTTTTTTTTTTGTAATTATAAAGTAGTAAAAGTATAACTAATAATGATTTCTTCTATTTTTGTTTCAGAGAGGATAAAAGCGTATGGTGAAAATAGTGCGTGATTTTTTTTTTTTTGTAATGTAATTACTGAATTTGTTTTTAAAAACTTCGGGACGCGAGTGTTTAGTACTGTAGTGTTATTTTAACTGAAAATAAAAAAAAATCGGATGAAAGGACAATACGCTCGGTGACTTCTGCAAATGTGAGTTGAACATTTTATTCTTCTTTTTATTAAGATACGAATTTTAAATTCTTGGTTTTTTCCTAAAAGCATTTCTGAAGTGCATGTAAAACTGTATGAGGGAAAAACGCATACAAAAAGCAATAAAATAAATGCTAACTTGCCAAGTTTGCTTCCCTATACATAAAAACAATTTTAAATTTTTAATTCTGTGCTTGCCGTAATAAGTGTTTTCAAACTTTGCACACTTGAAATGCCCGTAAAAATGCTCTAAAAAAGAGGTAAGGCATTATTCAAAGCGTTTTAAAAAACAAAATATTTTTTTTAAATGCAGAAACAACAACATTTCAACTGCATTTAACAGGCGAAAAGCATTCTTATTTCATAAATCCTCTTTAAAAGTACACAGGTAATAAAACGAGCATTTCCATTCATGAAATGTTGAATTTCGCTACCTACTGTAGCGATAAATCGCCCAAGTGGAAGTGATTTGTTACAAATGCGGCCCATAAATATTTGTCGCTTAGTTTACGAATCGTTTACGCAAATTTGGGATTTGGCGAAATTCGATCATGTTATTTTAATGGAGCGGCAAGCAACACAGGGAAAAAAGAGCAAAATACAATAACATGCAACGACTATAAATGTATTCGAACTATTGCTCTTCGACTTTCGCTGCCATTGGCGTTCGAAAGTCTATTGCGAATGAAATGATGCGAACGAATTCCATTTTTCCCGAGAAGTCTATGAGCTGCTCGATTTGAACGGTGCGAAATCGTTAAGCGTTGATCGTTAAGCGCGCCGTTAATTAACTAAATGAGATCACGCGCTACAGTAAAATTTCAATTAGCAATAAGCGCGCCGGAGCGAACGATTTATCAACGGGTTTTCAATGGCATGGACAATACGCGATCGAAATTTACTTAACTCGCGGTGTTTGATAGAAAAAAAAGCAGAAGCGCCCTATGCATACCACACATATACACAAAGCATATAATTAATGTTTCTGCGAAAGTGTCCAAATATACAACACGTAGGGATGGGTTCGGGAATCGAGAGATTAATTGTGCGGACCATCCGTCGTTTCGACACAATTACTCGTTGTTCCGGCATGATCGGAATCGGTGTCGCGAACAATTCCACCAATCAACTCGATTTATTCAATTTCGGTTATTAAATTTCCCATTATTTTTTCTGTCTTTCGTGTTTTTTTTCTCTCTCTCTCTCTCCATGCCTCTGTTTTTGTTCAATTCAATCGAAGTGTGATTGCCAATGATTGTTTAGAATTTTTCTTTATTTTCCACATTCGCGTGAATTGCTGGTTTGATGTATTGATTTTACTTTCATTGCTTGCTTTAAGAAAACATCAAATGTAATGATGGATTGTTTTTGTTTTACCTTGGATTTTTTTCATAAAGCATATACTTTTTGTAATAAAAAGCAATGCCGCATTTTTTATTCTGTCTGTTTGGCTTTTTAAATTAATAAGAAATTTTTTGTTAAATTAAATTATTCATGTTTTATACAATTTTGTATTTTTATTCTTTGATAAAGTAATAAAAAGAAAGAATAGTTTATTTGAGAAGCTCAAGAAAATCCTTTGTCGCCCCAAATTGTATATTCGGCTAATGAATGATGCTATTTCTAAATAAGAAAGTTAATTTATAGGCAAAAGACGGGCCTAAGTCGAAATAATGGGATTTAATTAGAAAGGCCTCGGGAAGCATTTAGCGTTGTGCGACCGGCGCCTTCACTCTCCATTTCTCGCCAGCGCACAGTTTAAGCGATTCGTTAGGAAATAAATGCAAAATTTTACTGGGTCTTATAATACATACATAAATTATGAACAATAAGCGAAGAAGAAGAAGAAGTCAAAGGGCCCCTAGTCGTAAAAAGACAGGCCCTAATGTGGACGCACCGTAAAAAAGAAAAACAGGAAAAACGCGGCACTGTTTTACGACAACCCTTTGATAATCGTTATTAAAACATCAGCAAGTCCTCTAACTTGTCTCAGGTGTACGCTTAAATTTAAAACTTCGATGTGCAGATAGTGACTGTTTAAATACAGTACAGAGTACACTTGTAAATAATCCGGCAAGGTAAAGTTTATACGGATAATTAAATGTAAATGGGAATTGCGAGTATTTAATTATATTTTTAGAGCTGTTTATATGAGCGATACAAAATTCTTCATGCGGATGGTCGTTTGGGCACTTTTTCTCAATTTTAATGTCCGCATTTTAGCTGGCAAAGCGAATATTACATTCTGGCAATTCGCACCCCTCGCAGGAAATCACGAAACGTCACACAAATCATCCGTGTAAGGTGTTGATGCGCATTCCCTCTGTTATATATACGGAGCTTTTCAGCCGCAGATAAATTATTTATAACGTTCGCTTATTTTCCTACGATATACTTCTTCTTTGCGAACCCTAAGCCACTAACAAACATCGATCAAATTGAAATTTATGGCGAGTTTTATTTGCTTTACCTGCTTATGTCTACTTACCAACTTTTATTTCCTCTGAAAATATTTCAATTTTAGTGTCAAGGTATTGCAAAAATATTTCATTGCTTCGTCCTTCTTTTTTTCTTACTTTTTATTTGATAATATCTAAAATTCTAATAGTTTTATTGCTAGCGTTGCAGTATTTATATTTGCACAATTTTTGCACCTTTTTAAATAAATATTTATTTAAATAAAAAACGGTTTCTTCTGCGGATATATAGTTTATTTCTATATGTATATGAAAAGCGAATAAAATAAATAATGAGTGCAGCAAAAAGCTGACTGTGAACCAATGAAGCGCAAAGTGCTCGCTTTTACGACCGTAATTGACAAACATTGGACGGTCGCTAAAATGTAAATTATTGCGGCACCAATAAAATTCACTTTATTTCTCTGGGGTATATAAGCACCGCATTAACGACTTTGTGCCGCGTCGCATGCGAAGACAACAAAATTAACTTTGTCGAAATAATTGTAATAATAACAGTAACTCTCTGGCAAATAGTTTCGAGCGCGCGAAAATTTTTCGCCCTTAGTGCAATTTTCACTCTTTTATTTGTTTGCCGACTTGCCTCCAATGTTTTAACGTGTGCCAGCGCTGGTTTTTACGTTCTGCAACGATAAGCGGAGCGCGTTAAATTTTTCGCTACATTTGATATTAGTGGCAAACTAACGAAATTCCACCTTTATCTTTACACGCTGCATCTGAAACCGTGGCAAAATAAAAGCTCATTTTCGACGCCGTAAATATTCGATGCATGTGCAATCTTTCGTCTGGCACTTTCATTAACTGTTGCATGCATTTTATAAATGGTTTAAATTATCAAATAAATTTCCTTTTTTAGTTTTTTTTTCTAGGTTTTTGCTTTTTATAAAAACGATTTAAAATAAATGAAAAATCACGATAAAAAAAAACTTTTTATAACTGCATTAAAGCAAATAAATAAAGCAGATATGCAACTTTGAAATGGAAATACGCTTTGCATATTTTCCAAGAGCAAAAACAATAGAATAAATCCTCATGTTTCTGCGATCCGGTGCGGCATTTAAAATGCATTTAATTAAACGCAGTGTGTGCACAATCCTTCCCCCATTGTTCATTTACAGTTGCGCGAATGAAATGGCAGGAGAAATGGGAATTCAATTAAATACAGTATGTAATATAAGGAAATTTTAGTAGAAAACAAAGAAAATCGCAGTATATATGTAAATTGTCTGGAAGCCCGAAGGCTTCCTATCTTACAGTTGAGACTTACTAGCAGTATCACTGTTCGTTGAATTTCTTCCCTCGGGACACTTGCAGACATTCGTTTCCTTACCGTCGAACGGACATATCACAAAGCATTTCTCGCAATCTGCAACAAGCAAATTAATTCGTACATTAATAATGAGACCCGTCATGCCACAAGTAATTAATTGAAAAGCGGAGTCGGAGTGAAATATAGGTAGAGCTACGTGCCGCGCCGCGAAAAGTCGCTGGCGGGGGCGGTCGGCGGTCGGCAGTCGCTCGGTCGCGTGCATGCCACACACTTTTTGTACGGTTTCGGAATTTTCGAGCCGGAAACCGTTTGCGAGTGTGCGAAATTAAAACACGTTTAATATTTATAGAGAATTAGAATCGAGGGACCGGAACTATATTGCAGCGGTGACACCGAAATTGCCTCGAATGTTTTCGCGCGTTTAACTTGCCGTTTAGTCGCACCATGCAAACCGCCCCCCGTTCCACCCTTCAACCGGCTTAGTTAATTTAATTTCCAGAGAATTCGTGCGTTTATTTGCAACCGAGATCTTTCCACTTTACTTTATAAGCTTTGCATAGTTTCTTATTTCGTTTGTACTGAGTTGTACAGAGTTGATTAAGTTGCGGAATTAAATCTTGAGATTTTAGTAGCAAAGTCTTTACCTTGTGGATTTTATTTAATTTTTCTATTTATTTATTAAAGTGCTAAATCTTAATTTAATGGTTTTAATCTTAATAACTATTATCTTTAAAAAATAATTAGGTTTTTAACAAATTTTTAGTACATTTTGTTAAGTGATTGAAAGCCAAACAAATAAATTAATATATTATAAATATTCAAAAGTTATGTAGAGATTTAGATGTAAAAATGGTAAAAAAAAATATATTTTAAATTTATTTTTTAATTGCTTTGTGATGCAGGTAATTTAAAGTTTTATTTATAATTAATTCTAGAAAAAAGATCGTTTTCTTTGAGTTATAACTATGTAGATACCTTTTTACTTTTTTAATTTACTTTGATTAAGAATTATTTAATTTGTAATTCTTTTGTCCACGTTCAAAAAAAGTATTTTAGGTAGAAACTGTTTGTTTGACATTTTTATTTATTACAATTACAATTAATTTATAAAATTTACTATATTACTTTGATTTTTTAAAGTTAAACAGAAGTTTAAAAGAAATTGCACCCTTTCAAATTGTATTTTTTTTTAAGTTATTTTATGATAGTTAAGAATATTTTAAAGATTGGTCCAGAAGAAAGACTGTTTTCTTTAGTTAAAAAATTTGTTGAGACTGCTTTTTTACGAATTTAATTTACTTTGTTTAAAAGTTACTTAATTTTCAGTTATTATATTTCTTTTTTATTGAAATGTAAATGTTTTTTTAGTAAAAACTTTGCATTTGATATTTTTATTTATAACAGTTAATTTAAAAATGCTTTTAAATAATAAAATAAATTAAATATTAAAATAAACAATGCTCTTGTAATATTAAAATATCTTCTTTACATCTTACAATTAATCAGAAAATTTCAGATTTTTTTTTTCATGTTTCTAGACATTTAAATTGAAAGATTGAAATTGCAAAAGCTAAATTTTATTGACGAGTAAAGATTAATCGTCAGATTCAGCTGAACCGTAAAAGACAATTAAGGTTCTTTGAGGTGGCGGTTCACTCAACTTGATCAAAGCACATCGATGTAAGTGGACGTGACTTGTTCATTCACAGACGAATTCATTAAGGATCTTCTTATCGTGGCCTTTGCGCATTTGAATGGTGCACAGTATTCGAGTCGTATAATAAAACCGCACCGGTAATTGTCCACAGAGCGAGTCCCTAAATTGTGCAAGCAACAATACGTTTTGGTATATTATGTAGAATATAGGTATACATATTACATAGAGTGCAATTAGAAGTTACGATCGGTGTAGATGCATCTATGAATTTTTAATAAAACCTCCAATAAAGAATGTAATGGAAAGTAAGTCTCGAAGTGTACCATATACATATATAGAATTGGAGATGGCGAAGCGGCAGTCTCTAAAGCAGTTTATGATGCGCATCAAAGCCCGTTAGAATTTCCAAGCCTCACTCACATGAGCTATAGTAGAACGAGAGTGGAAGAACAAGAAGGACTTCTTCCAAAAGTAATGAGCGAGTTTGTGCTGTTGCTCACTAATAGCTTTCGGAATACTTTGCGTGCAATGTGTGTGTACCCAACGTGCGACGGCAATGTTTCCGAAAGTAGCAGCAAGAGCCCAGGCATTTAGTTAGTAGTTTAGTTATTTTCCTTGCAAGAGCTTTCGCTATTTCGCCAAATTAATATCAACAAAACGTGCCCTTTCCACATGCATTTAATAGTTCGCTAATACGCTGCTGCTAATTTACCGCACGCGGCATATAAATTTCCATCTACTTTGCATCGCCCCGAAAATTCGCGCCATGCGCGAATTCCATATTTGTTTTATCCGTTTTACAAAGTAAATCTATTATCTCAGTAAATGGCTTCTTGTTATCTTGCGTTTGCCGTCTTGGAAAATCCAAAAATAAAAAGAAACGGCAATTTTAAGGACCCCTAAATCTGCGCGTAGAACAGTTTAAAGAATATAGTGGAGGAGGCAAACAGTTACAGGCAATTACTCTGCAGAAGCCGCCGTTAGCTGAGACATTAATTACTAATTAGTCGAACACTTGTTAGCAAGAATTCCGAGCTGTTTGTGTCTCATTAGATTACACTGCATTATCTCGGTCGGATTATTGAGTTTAAGCCTTATTGGATTACCTATTGTTACAATTGTTGCACGATGAACATCGTTTTGGCCGCAACATGTATGTAGGTATATTATTCCGCACGTTGCCACGCACATAAATCAATTAATATGCACAAAGAGGACGAAAGGGGGACTTGAGACATAAATAATAAATTTGCGGCTGGCCCGAAATAGTGCGCAATGATTAGTATGCCGGTCTTCGGGTGCGGGATTTCCGCCTTCTTGCTTTCTTTAGGACCATTAAGTGCAACTTGTGAAGTCTGAGACGTTCGTGTTTGGTTACCAGCTTTTTGTTTTGTGCGGTTTCCATAAGCACTTCCAATAGCGAAAGCACCGAAAAGTCGCTCCTGCTTTCGTTAATCGCCTTTCGCGTAATTTACTATTGATGATTTTGTTCGCTGTAGTTAATCCTTCACTCTCTCTCTCTATAATTTCGGACATATTTTGCTGTTGAAGTCCTTTATTGCAAATACAGATTATATGCTTTATATCAGCTTTATTGTTGTTGTACTCGTAGTTTCTAATATATGTATTATATTTACCACTAAATTTCAAATTTATTTGCAATGGTATTAATTTTACACTCAATGCTTGTTAATTGTTACCATAAATTTAGAGTTTCAGCGGGAGATTGCGTAAATTCAATTGGTCTTTTATTTGGGTGGTTTTAAACTAGATAATCGTCCACAGTTTTAAATGCGCGTTCAACTGAAAGCTCACCAAATTTAGCAGTTTACAGATTTGCTATTTTCCCGCAGCCTTTAATTACTTCCTTTTTATATTGTTTTTTTTTTAATTGTTTACTACAAATAATTTCTTAGAGGAATGTTGTAATTGCAAAAAAAAAACAGCGTTTTGATGATAAATATAAAAGCTATTACTTGTAGAAAGTACATTTGATGATAAATCTCCAACGATAAAAATTTAAATGGCCTTTTAGACATATCAGTAATCTTTATTAGAACATTAAAAGCAATCATAAAGAGTCAGTAACGGAAATGCTTGTGTAATGCCAATGAGATGTATTGTTTTTTTTTACACGACTGATTTTTCGCAACTGAGACCATTTTATGAGTGCACATCGTTTGTCAAAAATCTGTTTTAACACTTTTTTCCTGTTCATGTTTTATACATAAATGTATTGTATTTATTTGCATTTTTAGGAGGGTTTAACAATGGGGTGTTAATGCATTTTAATTCGGTTTCCATTCGTTCAGTATATTTTCACATTCTGCATACCTAAACTCACCCAAGATACAGACTATTTAAATTTATTACCTTTCTTCTATTTCTGAATAAAAGTAGAAAAAGTCGAATTACTGATTGGAACCTAATAACTTTTTTTCCCAATACACATTTCTTTTTGTGAATAAAAGTAAAAGAAAACAAAGGCAATTAACCGATGGAGTAAAAAATCAAAAAAGTTATGAAAGGAAATTCGGCGAAACGGAAAATTGTCACAACAAAACCCGGAAGATAACGGCAGAGAGGAAAATATTTATATTAATTCTGGCAACCCTTGTTTTGGTTCATTTCTCACATACGAGCAGCGTGTAAGTTGTGATATATATATATAATAAGCGAAATTAAAGGAAAATGTTTACAAATGAATTGAAGGGGAAAAAGTGAGCGAGAGGCCAAAAAAATGAGTCATTGTTGGATTGAGGAACATTTCCCTCTTATATCCTCGATAAGGATAATCTCACGCCATTGTCTCCGTTTCCTGATTTTTTTCATTTCCAACATAACGCACAAAAACCCCGCAGTCGTCTCTCTCCCCCTTTAAATGCTAGACCCAGTTACGCCGATTGCCCTGTTTTGTTCCTCTATTCTGTGCCATTTTTGTTCTCCTCGTTTTATTCATTGAATTTCTTATGTTATCCTATTCATTTCAGCAATACACCAGAATATTAATGCTTAGATTTATGTTTGAGGGATCGTGTATGAATTAATTCTTATTGTACTTCCAAATGACCACATACTCGTAGAACTTCACTGAAAAATATTTAACTAGGCTACCATTGTTGGCTATAAACTTATTAAAAATTAAGGCTTAAAATTCAAAATTTGAGTTTTTTTTTTTAAATCTACTTCGTAAGAACAAATATTCCAAGTCTTATAAAAAATGTTAAATGTGTTCCTCAATGATTACCATCCCTTAAGTATTTTATCGTTTCGAAATATTTTAATGGGGAGCAGGAAAAAAAAATAATTACACTTAACTGATAATAATCTCGATGGTCGGATGAAAAGTGCAATACTCGGTATATAGTTTTAAGTGAAACCTTTTATATTATATACCCCTATTATTTATTGTTCTCATTAATGCTATATAATTCAACAACTGAAGTATAGAATATATAAAAGTCCCACGCATCAAGAGCTATGCAAGGAATTAAAATGCAAATTAAAATATATTCTAAATAAAACAAATAAAAAAAATATATATAAAAAGCAAACAAAGTCCATATTGATTTTTTTCCAATTAGTACTCCCACTACAAATAACCGAATGCTATTTATTTGTTGCAGTTCTACAGTTACGGATATATCGTAACTAGCAATTTGCGGAAATTTTTTTGTTGCTTGTTTGCAAGTAAACAATTCCGGTAATCATATTGTCTAATGGGAGCACAATGTTAATTACTTTTTCCTTTATATGGTTTATTTTTGGTGCTTTTGAGTGCTTTGCCTTAAATAAGTAATAATTAAAGGCAAAATCAAATTAATTCGAGCGCCCAAGTCCTTTTAAATAAATAACCATTAATTCGAACGCGTATAATTTCGTTTGCGCCGGGGCGAAAAAGTTCGGGAAATCTTTTCGGTTCGTTGCGGGCGGCGCAGAAAAAAAGAACTTTCTGTATGAGACGGTAAATATAAATTAGGTAAATGAAAACCGCAAAAGGAACAAAAAGCTCTTGCCCGGCTTAATAAATAAAGAAATCTGAGAAAGTTTTTCAACTGCGTCTGTGTGTTTTTGTATATGCGTTTATGTGTGTGTGTGTGTGTGTGTATGCGCGCTGTGCGAATAAAAAAAATGATTTATAAGTTCTTGATCATAATTCAATTAAGTCACGTCGACATAAAGGATGCAGTGTATCGATGCCGACATAAATTCCATTTTGTTTTTTTTTTTTCGTACTTTTGCACCCCCGTCCGTTGTAACAGGCTTGAAGGGTATAAAGAGCACCAACGTACAACGTCCATCAATAACGTCAGGACTTCGAGGACTGACAGCAGATCTTTAGTACCGCAAACGCTTAAAACAAAGAATGCCTTTTTTTCAAGCAATCGACACATTACCTTTTATTTTTCTCATTTATCATTTTCAACATTTGCTTACTATTTTAGTTTGTTTTTTCTCTCTTGCATTTGTTTTTGTTTTTTTCTGGTAAATTGCAAAACGATTGCTTTCCATTTTTTATTTATCAATTTAAAGAAAGCAAAGAGGTAATAATAATCTTTATTGGGCCATTTTATAAATTTAAGGATGAAAATAATAACCCTTAAAAGTAATTAAATGTGGCTGTTAAAGTGGCGGCAGGACAAAACTTGCAATAAAAATGTAAAGCTTTTGCATTAGCGCAGAGAGACACAGCGATTGATATTCATCTTAAAGAGGTAATAATAAAAATTTACTACCCCGCGAAGGGTCGTTAACGTGCTTGGAACGACTGTTGGTTTTATTTGTTTCATCCGAACGGCCGCAAATCTGTCCGCTCGTTCATTCCGCTCGCATAAAACCATTGGGTGGCCGTAAAAATGATAAATGCACTACTCACCACCCCACTGTTCTTCATCCTGTTGTTTCTTCTCGCATTTCGAACCGGTGAAGCCATCGGCGCAATGACATCTTACAGCTGAATCGCCCACGTGTCTGAAATACACAAAGACATTTCGGACATTAGATATACGACTACGACTACAGTAGTATTAAATGTAATGACCCAATGACCCTGCTAGATATCTCTCGCTTGCTCTCCATTCTACTCGCCTTGTTAATAACGATGTTATAACTAAGTTTAGTGGCGCAACATAAGCGAGAGACTCACTTGCGGACTAAAATTACTTATATGAAACATTTCGCTCTCAGTGGTTCCGCATACTAATAACTTTCGGTGTTGTCTACCACAGCAAATCGTGTTGCGTCGGATGAGAGAAGGGCCCCGGATGTGCATCCAAAAATTTCGCCGATAAAGACTTTACGGTTAGCATATTTCGCTTTATTATATTATTACGACAGCCAGGCTTGCAAATTGCATATTTTTAGTTTGCTTAGCTTCATAAAAAAGCAAAGTGTAAAATAATGTTATTATTTGCAAGCTTTTTAAAAATTTTACTGAGGATTTTTTTAGTTTTTGCAGTATAAATTATGTCTTGACAATTTTATTTTGTACAAATTAGATTATTATAATTTTATTATGTTTGAATTAGACAATTATTGTACATGACCCGGCGCCTTCACATGCACCTTGCATACGAAACAGATGCTTCCCGTTCTGAACTTTCCAAAGAAACTAAAATTTACATTACTCTGACAATAGCACCGTAAATGCAGTAATATGGAGTATATTTCATATTCATCTAATATATTATTTGTTTTGTTTTCAAAGGATTTTCATGTTCGAAAGCAACGTATAAAATTTTCAAATTTTTCTTTATAACAAAACACGGCTTTAGACTTCCAAGTGGGATGATAATGATCTAATGCAAATTGTGTTTTCGTTATGTAAGTTCTGTTGTTTTGAGTCTATTTAGTTTGTTTGGGGGGTGTTTATCTGGTTTCGAGAAATGCGATACGACAAAGTCGCGATTATTACTGCTAGACTAGCTGAGATAAAGGTCCGAAAAGTTGTCTTTTAAGAAGCTTCGGGTGCTTTGCGAGTACGTAACAAACATTACTGTCACAATCGACTTTCCCGGAGAATTTTATCGAATAAGTAGTGTGCGGTGTTAGCTGCAAAGTAATTGCTTATATGGATTATTTCCAATGCCCGATTTATTTTCGCACAAAATCGTTTCCCCTCTAATGTTTTATAGATAAAATTTTAGTTTTTTTGTTATATTTGGCAATTTTTATAATGGAGTATTTTTATTATTTTGCTTTTTTTTTTATTCCATTTAAAACATTTATAGTAAATTTAGTTTTTTACGCGATTTTTAAAACACTGC
This sequence comes from Holobus sp. GC000080, assembly GCA_030556065.1. NCBI lineage: Eukaryota > Metazoa > Arthropoda > Insecta > Coleoptera > Staphylinidae > Holobus > Holobus sp. GC000080. The sequence continues at coordinate 7,020 of JASKGO010007439.1, read as the reverse complement.
TTTAAATTTCTGGTTTATCTTTTTTACTTTTTCTACTTTTTTATTTAAAATATCTGTAATATTTATTTAAAATTAAAATAAGTAATGGATAATATTAAAATAGTTTTATAAAAGAGTAATAAAAACCATAAGTGAATAATTTATATCGATTAAAAAGAAACATTAATTTTATTTTTGTTTGTTTGTTTTTATTTTTTACTTTTCCTGTTTCTATTTCTATTATAAAAAATATTGTTTATTTTTTGAAGTCATTAAATTTAAACTGACGTTGGCAAAAAATATTACTCAAAAAATTATTGCCACATTTTTAATGGTTTGTATGTTTGTATGGTATAATAACACGTCAATATTTGCTAATCCTGGAAAATCCTAGATACTATGATGAATTGATGAAAAATTTGGAATGAAAGCTAAAATAGTTTTTTTTTTTTTTAATCATAAATAACCATTTTATAATCTGACAATTCTATTCACAATAATTATTAGTAGTTTCCCAATTAAGAGATGATTTTTCAGATAAAAAAGTAATATGAAAAAAATTAAATAAAAAGCAACAAATGAATCTCCCTGTCAGAAATTAAGATCGCGCGGAAATTTATTATAATTACATTTTGCGCAATATGACATAAATTTAAGCGTTCAGCAAAATGAAACTGGACGATATTAATGTGCGTCAAAGGAAAGCTTATTCCGTACATTATTTAAAAGTTCTTCTTTCCAAAGAGAAACGACAAGTGCGGAATACGTAAAGAAGAATGGATAGTGTAAAACAAGAGAGGCCGGATCTTTCGCAGCACAGTGCACCGTAACTACGCTCCTCCGATACACGTAGAAACACGTAAAACCGGGCGAGTTGAAGGAGACGGAGAGGCAACTTTGTCGGAATTTTCACGCTGCACGCTTACTTGTGATAAACAGCCTCGAAACTTGCTATCTATATTTGACACTTATTGACCATTAGGATCCACTTTCGACGTTTATCTCATAGCGAGCAGACAATTGGATTAGTGCCGTACAAATAAACCATAGTAGCTACCTATACCGCTTAGAGACACGGCTCGAAAATAAAGTGGAGAGAAAAAAAAAAAACAAAGGTACGAAACGTTCGACTTGCACTGTTTACAATGGGGGTGTAAAGACTAAAGCCGCCTCATTAAAATTAATTGAGACTCCGTTCTCTTTGGCAAATACGTGTATGTCGGAATTTCGTTGGGGCTGGGTGTAGTTGTGCGAGATAGTGAATTAAATTTTGTTGCTGCTTTATAGTGGATATGTGTGCGGGTGGTAACTGCATCTGCAGAGAACTTATCCGCTGTTCTGCGCTTCGACGGAATCACCGCATTTATTGCACAATTTGAATATTTACGTGAAGTACAAATAAACAATACTGCTGTGTTATGGCGTAAAGATTTAAAATGCAAATCTATAGGGTTGCCTTGTATATATCTTTCTTTTCTGCACAGGGTAACTTGGTTTAATTGATTTTTTTTAAATGTTTTTTAAACACAATAATATAAAATATAAAACAAATATTTCATAGTTACATTATTATCCATTAAATTTTAATAAAAGTTTCGTTTTTAGGTTGAATAAAATAAACCAATAAATTAAGTTTGAATTTTTTAACATCAGTAATATATGATTTTGTTTGCATGATGATTGATTACAAAAAAAAAGATGAAATATTTTTGTAAAAGAGTCATAAAAACCATAAGTGAATTATTTGCGGTGCATTTTTAAGACACCGAACGCTTTTTCAACCCTGTATGACTGAAAAGTTTACGTCGTGCCGATTTAAAATTCCGAACGAATTCCACCCATATTTATTCGCCGCCGAATGGCGCTTTATCTATACAAACAGCTGATATAAGAAGTGTGAGCCATCTATATGTTACGTAATTTCAGACAGCTCATATTCTTTTGCAGAGAAAGAGTGGATACATGAAAGGGAATTATGTTAATGCCGAAATGCCATTTTTCGCGAACAACTAAAAGCACCGTCAAAAAGGTTTCCGCTTCAGTATTCGCAAAACATTTGATGCTTTTGCGTCATTTAAATAGCTTGTAAGTGGGGAATTAACTTTAATCGCGTAAATTTTCGGAAAATAAATAAATAGAATTTATTGGCTCGTTTCGTTTTACGTTGAATAAATTGTAGGAGTTCGCTAATTAGAAGCGTTGCTGTTTGTTTGTGACAAATATGGTGTATAATGCTGAAATTAGTTAATTATTGTTCAAGGGACCAGCGCCTTCACATGTATACTGCATACCAAGCAGATGTTTCCACATTTGCGCTTTCTAAGTACACATTACGTAAATTATTTCGTGACAAATTAAAGCAATATATTTCAAAGTAATTGTTGGATTGCTCCAAGAAATTAAAACGTTGAAGCTGTCTTTTTTTTGTGCGGACAAAAAGCGCTTTGAGACTTCAGCAATTACTGCATACTTTATGAAAATCTCCGAGAATCATTTATTAAACAGGCGAACGAGAAGTACACTGTAAATCTCCACGGTACATGTAACGAATCTTTTTATTAAGTACTATCTGACAGTATATTGATTGGCAAACGAGTCCTTTGGGCATATTATACTCTATATGTACTCTAATAGATTCCGGTTATTAGAAGCCGACAGTCTCGGGGGAATTATCTGAACCTTTAAGAACACGATGCTTGTTTTTATTTTCAACTTCCAGTTTTTCCATTACTTTTTTGTTTGCTTGTTTATTTATCGATTACTTTTGCTTCAATCATCATTATTTCGTAAATACGGATAGACTGATTCTATGAATTTAACGGAGTTTTCTTAATATTTTCCTTGAAAAATATAAAAAGTAATCTCATGAAAACGAATTTGCTAAATTTAAAAATAAATTTGCTTAATTTAAAATCTAATTTTCTATCATATTTGCAATTTAAAAACCTTTAATAGGATATGCCACTTGGCAAATGTCTTCTTTTCATCAGTTTATAATTTTGAGATGGATGAAACTATTTGTTTCTCCCTGAATATTTTTAGTTTCTACTTTTAGAATAATTAAGTTCTTATTATTTGATATTTGGGCTCACTTTTTAACAAAAAAAAATCACTAAAATTAAACCACTTGCATCAGCATATAAAAAAAAAACTAAAATTAACCAGCAAAACAAAATAATTTACAAAAATCAAACAATTGTTTTCCCAATGAAAAATTCTTGCGCTAGCTGTTTGTTTTTTTCGGTGGAACTTTTAAGCAAACAGAAAACGGTATGCAATGTGTTACGAAAAGCGGGTTTTCACCGCACGTTACATTTTCGAATATGTATGTTGTCTGTGTGTGTGTGTGTTGCGCCTGATGCATTTTTAATAATCATCGAAGTCGGTAGCAAGTGAAGCAAAAAATTCATGGACGTCCATAATGCATGTGCGTTCTTCTACAATTTTAAAGCCCTAGTTCCGCCGCCACTACGTACCTGTGTGCTGCACCGCACTTCGTAACGAATAAAATTCTAAAAATTCCGCATGCCTAATGGCTGGGGTTTCTATAGATTTTTGATGAATGTAAATTTTTATTAGAAATCATAAAGTCCGCGACATAAAATTCGCATTAGACTCTTGCGCGCTACGCAAAATCACAATATGTGCACTTTTACAGCATTCGAATCTATTCGCCTTTTATGCGGTTAGATTTTCTTTGCTGCAGAAAAAAATAAAAATAAGAGCAGTGCATAAATTTACATAATTCGCATTTTATTTACTACGTGTTTCCCGTTACATAAACCCAAAGTGGTTTTTAAATGCTGGATTTCCTATTTTACGTTGCTTTACATTGAAATGTACAGCATTAAATGATGCATATTTATTCTTTTTGTATTTGTGCAGTTTTTTTTATTCCTTTTATAATTGAGGATGTTATTTATTTGATGTTACTATGAGTGTTAAATTAAAATAAAATAAATTTCTATTCGCAATGTTGTGTTTTTATTAAAAAAAAATATAAATATTCAAACAACTGGTAATTATTTTTTTCTAAAAACTTTCGTTACGCAATAATAAAATTGTTTTTTCCACCCAATAAAAATAAATAATAAAAAACAAGCCATTAATAAATATACGAATGTCGTTTCAATAGTTTATGATATTGTTTTCCCAATAACTTATTTATCTGCAACATTTTTTGCCCTTAAGTGCGGCAATATATTTTACCAATCCCAAGAATGTTAGTTAACTCATAAATTATGCAGCAAAGTATATGCATTTTTTCGAACGGACAATAATTGCAATAAATTGAGGTTTGTTTAGTGGTTCGAGCAAAAAAAAAAAAGAAAAGAAAAAGCCCTGTGATTGATAGTATTACAGGGTTGCTTCGTATTCCAGCACATGTCCAACCATTAACGACCAACTTTCCATTTCTCATTTCGGTCGAGAAAAGAAGCCGCTTCCGGACCGACTACTACTGTGCGAAGGACTATAAAATTGTTGCAACTAGGACAACGCAGCAGTAAATAAGGAAACCAAAGGAGCCGACGAGCAGTGGGCTATAGTAGGCGGATGCTCTTTTTACCATTACTTCCTTTCTCGTCCTCTCATTCTTATTATTATTATACATGTACACATTTTTTTTTGCCGTTGTACTAAATCCCCCCTTTAGATAAGAAGTACATTAATGCCTTTCCAACAGGAAACTTCATTATTAGGGATCTAGACTCCCGCGACTTCTTATTAAATCGGCCTTATTATCATTTTAAGAGGTTCTTTAAAGTACTTACACATTGTGTGTGTTTATATAATGTTATGGGAAATTTCGATTTTATATTACGTTTAGTATAAGTAAATGTATAATACTCACATGCAAGTTCCACCATTTTGGCAGGACTTGTCGGTGCACAAGGAATTGGGTCCTTGCGAGCACTGCTTTCCTTCGTAGCCATCAAAGCATTCGCAGGAAAAGTGCCTGGAATTTAAGGAAAAAATGTATTTAAATGTAAATGAAAAGTTTTTCATGAAAAAAAAAAAAGAAATGTTACCGCAATATACATTCAGAAATAAATATCTCAAACCCCTATCCCTATAAATATTACACATACTTTGTTGCTTTTACTTTAGCAGCTTATAAATACCTCATTTAACTTTTCCATTTAAATTAAAAGCACGTATTAATCAACAGTACAGATTTAATCGTCAACTTTAATCCACAAACGCGCTTTGTTAATACTGTACTGTTGGCAAAGGTAATTCAAAATTGCAAATATTTGTAAATTACAGCTCATTAAAATTTATTACATAAATAAATCAAGAATTCAGCACTTGTTATCTGTAGCTGAACGTAAAATATATGCAACACACACAAAGTAGATATCTAAAATACGTACAAACGTAATGGCAAAAGGGTCCGGAGATTGGAATACAGCGCTGGAATACTTTGAAAAGGGTCACAAGTCGTAATGTGATTGTTTAAAGCGGTATTCGCGCTTATTAGAAGCGCACCGGCAATTAAAACTTGTGCACTGTACTTGGAAGTTGTTGTTCCGTTTCGCGTTTCGGTTATTGCAGCATTCGCACCGCGAAATTTCGCTTTGGCTAGCATAGAAAGTCTTGCGGCCTCGCTTTGAGCGAAAGGGGCAGACGAAAGCATCGCGAAAGCTCTCGCAGTCGATTTCGATGCAACTAATAGTTCCTTCTTGCATTTCCCATTATGATGATTAAGTAGTCGCAAATAGAGTGGAGCATTCTGGATTATTATTAATAGAGAGAATTCGCAGTGAAAGCAGAGCGTACCTGATGGCAGCGCAAATTACTATTAATTCGATTTAATTATTTTAATTGCATTTCAAGTAGATTTGCCTTAGTTTCAAGCTACTGAATGCAACTTAAGAATGCTTTGAAACAGTGTAAATTCACAGAAGTAAAATTTTAGGGCTCGCGTACTACACCTCTGCCTTATTATGCATTCGACTTAACAATAATGCAGTGGTCAGTTTTGAATTAATTATTATTGGCATGTATACAACAAGCCCGATGTTTACACAGCAATAACAATGGCGTTTGAATTTGACAAAACAATAAAGAAAGAAGCTACAAGTATATTGTAAATTTTGTGGAAAGTGAATTAATAAAATATTACGGTTTTTACATTTTAAAAATGATTTTCTAATTTTTTTTTTTTTTACAAAAAACTATTAATAATGATTTTTTTTTTAATTTCTTTAGATGTTCTCTGCATCATGTACTTTGTGCATAGTTTTTTCCAATTAAAACAATTAAAAATTGCTTATTAATTAAATGCAATGCAATATTTGAATTATATACAAATATTTATTTATGCTTTTAATTAGCTTTGCACTATGTTTCGAATTTCATATGATTGATGGACTTAAATTATTATCATTTATAAATTAAAAGAGTATGCTATGTATTGAATTTGAATACAAAACAAACAAATGAATTAAAAAAAAATTGAGAAAATAATTTGTAAAATTGCTGAAAATTGTTATCAGTTCATCATTTTATCATACGTCATTAAATTTTTATGAAATTTTATTAATTTCGTCAATATAAAGCTTTTATATTTGTCTAGATTAAAAAGGTAGTCCGGTACATTTTTTATAATTATTTGCTGCAAAATTTCGCAGTAATTTTAAAAATTCAAATTGAAATTTAATTTATTATAAAAATAACTACACTTTTACGCTTAAAATATACCTATACCGAAATTCACAATATACTATACGAGCAAATTTGCAAAATTTTAACAATTTCTCGCTCGAAATGAAATATTACAAATTACGTTACATTACATTTCTTCTGCCTTGGCAAATTGGAATGACCTATGAAATGCTCATTCCCGAAACCACAATTGCAGCATTGATTGTTGCAACGGATCGATTTAGGCGGTGAATCAAAGCGCGATCTGAACGTTGGACCTAATTAACAAACAGTGGAATAATTAAATTTCCACCAGAGTGTATATCCCATCTGATGAAGTGTATATATAGGAATAGGTACCGTCAGCGGAATAATGGGAAAAGGACTAATAAT